>BPLR01010740.1:0-22657 GCA_021605095.1 Caerostris extrusa
GTTACTGTGGCTGTTGTTCGCCTGTTATGAGTGGCGTAATTGTACTATCTGAGGCTATTGGTAAATGTTTTGACCAGGCTCTCAATACAAAGTTTCATCATTATTTTTCCTTTTAATAAAGCATACCTTAAAGGTGTCTTTAGGTTTTGCAATGTCCACTTTACCATCACAAACCGTTTCACTTGATCATTTAGTACTTTAAAACGACCCTTATTAATAATGTAACAGGTGGACTGAAATGTTCATAGGCTGACACATAAGATAGCGCTACTAGTATTACATTCATATGATTTTTAGTTAGCCATAACCTTCAAAAGACACGTGTATAAATTTGACAGCTGTTTCCCTATTGGTATGTGAGTTATAGCATTTTTAGTGTTCATCACGTGCAGTCCACTCGGCTGACAGTCGATTGACTCCGGTGTGAAAGGATGGAGCCATGTTTCATCCATTGTCACATACAGACGCAAAATTTCGGTTTATTACGATTGAACAGCTCCAAACACTGCTTAGAATCATCCCTTCGTTGTTGTTTTGGTCGATTGTGAGCTCTGCGCGGCACCCACTTTGAACAGAGCTTTCGCATATCATATTCATTCACGATATGTCCAACACGTTCCTTTGATATCTTTAGGGTCTCAGCTATCTCAATCAACTTCACTTTACGGTTATCAGAAATTATTTTGTGGACTTTTTGATGTTTTCGTCGGTAACAGCCTCTTTGGGGCGTCCACTGCGTGCACGTCCTCGGTGCTCATTTCGCCTCATTTAAATTTAGCAAACCACTTCTCTACGGTTGATTTTCCTGGTGCAAAGTCCGAATAATGCTCATCAAGCCAAGCCTTGGCTTCAATAGTATTGTTTTTGCCAAAAATCAATGCTTTATTAAACACACGAAATTCCTTTTTTATCCATTTTTTCAAATTAACAAAAGTTGCTTCACTAAAAATGCTATAACTCACATACTAATAGTGCAAAAGCTGTCAAATTTATACACGTGTCTTTTGAAGGTTAGGGCTAACTAAAATTATATGGATTTAATACTAGTAGCGCCATCTATGTGACAGCCTACAAACATGTCAGACCAACTGTTATGAAGATGAGATGTATTTTTATGACGATATGATGATGTAATTTTTTTTCGAAGTCAATTTCAGTCACTTCACTTTGGTTTGGTTTGGTTTTTTGATTATATATATCGCTAGTACAGGGCCGTGGTGGTTCTGTATCAAGGTTGTATCAAGGTTGTCGGGGACAACAATACTATCACTTTCAGTTGGGCTCATTTCTTCATTTCCGTCGCACTGTTCGTACGTTTCTTTTTCTCACTCTTAAAATATTGACTTATTTTAGGTGACTTTTTTTTTCGTTTTTTTCACTCCCACTAAGATATTTTCTGTTACTAGATATGTTTTTTTTTTTCTTCTAATGTAGCTGGCAAACACTTAGGCCTGGACGTCTTGGATGCCTTAAGGCAAACGCTGCACAGACGTTACTCGCTTTGCATTACCCAGGGGGCGCGTGTAACTTGAAGATAAGCCACGGACGCGGAGTAACACTACCCCGCAACGCTCTACGATCCTATTAGACCGGAACCTACGGTTTAAAGTGGATTCCGAACCACACACACATCCATGGCACCGCCGGGGCTCGGAACCCGAAACCTATGGTACCGACCGCCAGAGCGCTGGCAATTCAGGCCCTTTTACTAGATATGTTATTATCGAATTTCCGCAATCAACTAATTAACTTTATGACTGATCGAGCATCCGATGAAACAAAAAATAAAGCAGTAGTGATGTATGAAGAATCACAGTGAAACAAGGGAATTCCCTCTTTCTGCGAGAATTCCCAATTTTTATTTTGTAAGTACCTGTTTACGAACCAGAAATCGGGGAGGGGAAAGTACCTAGCATCGGGATTACCCGGGCTACTCTTTCTATTGCTATTATTACCAGATGCGATACATTTATCATACAAATGAATACGTTCAACACGGAAGATACATACACGGAAACAAATATTCTAGTATATTTTTTTGAGTTAAAATTATTCTTGATAAAAAATAAATACAATATTTCATGGAACTATTTTTTGAAAATTGTCTCGCTGTTAAATACATTTTCATATATCAGTACTGACATTTTATTTCACTTAAAAACGTTGCTTTATGATAAAATTACCTAAATAGCTCTAAACTAAAAACGTAATTCAAAAATGAAATGTCCTGACAAAAATTATATGGATGTTACTCTGTATTTGTAAAAGGTGCAAAATATCTGTAAACCATAAATGTATAAAATCATTTTATTCGTAGTTTTTCCATTAGCGCTCATTCAATGGCTGAATATGCGAGTATTACATTTTTTATTTAATATTTGAGCTGCTCTATTGAGTAGTCTAGCAGTCTATCTTGTATACATAAATGAGGCCACCCGGCCATACATTTTTCATACAAATGAAAACGTTCAAAATCTTGATCTAACATCTTATTTAATTTATCACTTTAGTAACTTAAAATTATTAAATACAGAATTAATAAATTTTATTTTATTTTGTAATAATAAATGTCAGGCGCTAATAACCATTCTGCTCGGGCTGGGACCCACGGCAATTTGCTCGTCTTGCCACCATATTGTTTCGCCAGCCTCTTATGCACTTCTATTGAAAAGTTTGAATCTTCATATGTCCTGAATGGTAACATTGGTGAATTCCGTCTCTTTGCACACTAGCAGACATTCAATAATCGCTCCTACCATTCAATAATCTATTCAGCATCGTCAGCACAAATAAGTTCAGTATCGCCAGCACAATAATCAGTTCAGTATCGCCAGCACAATAATCAATTCAGTATCGTCAGCACAATAATCAAGTTCAGTATCGTCAGCAAAATAATCAGTTTAGTATCATCAGTACAATAATAAGTTCAGTATCGTCAGTAAAATAATCAGTACAGTATCGTCAGCACAATGATCAGTTCAATATCGTCAGTGCAATAATCAGTTCAGTATCGTCAGTACAATAATCAGTTCAGTATCGTCAGTACAATAATCAGTTCAGTATCGTCAGTACAATAATCAGTTCAGTATCGTCAGTATAATAATCAGTTCAGTATCGTCAGTACAATAATCAGTTCAGTATCGTTAGTACAATAATTAGTTCAGTATCGTCAGTAAAATAATCAGTTCAGTATCGTCAGTACAATAATCAGTTCAATATCGCCAACCTTCAAAGTCCATCCAAATAAGAGGTATGAGATTCGCTTTACACCACGCAAAAGAACAAAAAGTCTGCAGGAAATTGCAATACTTATGGTAATAACAAGTGAAATTAAAAAACACTGCAATGGTACAGCTTCCTGCAATGTCTATATGCCACAAAATTCCAATAAGAATTGTTTGCTCCATACTGCCTTGAGCCATATGATTTCAACAATTTTTCATCGCCAAAGACGTAGCTTCCCTTCCAGTTTTTTGTAGATAAAATCTCAAAATAAAAAATATTAGATTGGTTGATTTTCTTGGTGACTAAACTGTGCACAACATTCAGCAAAATAAACACTACCGTAATAAAAGTGCTTACAAATTAATGATTATGTCTGAGAAATATCATTATTCTTCTTCAGTGGCGAAACAGCCCCATGGTGGGCCAAGACTGTCTGCGTACTGGCAGATTTCGAGACAGGATGAAATATTTTCTTTTTAAGGAGTAGGATTTTCGCCCTTACGACAAACGCTCTACAGCCCTATTATTAGACCAGGTCCTAAAGGTAAAGTGGATTCCGAACCACTACAAGCATCCATGGCACCCTCACGAACTCGACACCTGTAGCACCGAGCGCCAGAGCACTAGTCACTTGGCCATCAGGGCCCTAGAATCATCATATTATGTGTAAAAACGAAGTGAAATTTCTTTATAATGTGTCTATGTGTCTAGATATAAAAATAAATATAGGTACTCCTGTTTTTTGCCTCTTTTCTTATCCTAATCTTTTATTACAAAAAAACAACTTTAAGTTTTTTTTTTTCTTCTTATTTCTTTTTCATAAAAAGTCGCCAAACGGCAATAATGCGCCAAAAAGGGTCTCTAAGAAACTATCAGCGGCAACTTAAATGGTTGGTTGTTAAGAGCGCTAGCGTCTATGCCATTTTCAACGTTAAAAAAATTTCCATTTCAGTCTCTGAGACTCCACCGTCTATAAGTAGTGTTCTGTGGAGTAGACTAATCTGGATATAAAAATGCGAGACTTTAGTAGATTATGTTTGTGAGTGGTTCGGAATCCATTTTAAGTTGTATGTCTCGGTCTAATTAGCCTAAAGTTTGCACAAAATTACCATAAAGCGACAAAACTTACATTTTATGCACACTAATACTTCTCTTTTTAATGCTATTTATATGTACATACAATGACGACTTGGGGCCTGAAGGTCCGAGTGTCTAGCGCTCTGGCGATTGATACCACAGATTTCAGGTGCGAGTCCCGGAGGTACCATTGATGTTTGTAGTGGATTTGATTTGGTTTGTAGTGGTTCGGAATCCACTTTTAAACTGTAGGTTCCTGTCTAACATGATCGTAGAGAGTTGCGGAGGTATTTTTTACTCTGTGTCCGTAGCTTATCTTCAAGCTAGTGGTAAGTGAGTAGCGTCTGTGCAGCGCTGGCCTTACATCAAAGACAAATGTCTAAGTTTGCCAGTTGCATTAGAACAAAAAACAATGATGACTGATAATGACAATGATAGCAACGGCTTGAAGACATTGTAATAAACAGGTTTCGAAAAATATTTATTAAAAAAGTTTTTATATTATAAGAAAATGACAAGTACATTAAATAAAGATGCAAATCATAAAAAATGCCTATTATTTCTACAACTGAAAATAAAATAAATTTAATATTTAAAAAATAGATGCATTGCAATTGCGAAAATAATTTCCTGGTAAATAAGTACAAAAGTGTAAGTAATAGAATAATATAAAAAACTATTAATAATACTGATTCAAAATGAAAAGATGATAAAAATGAATATTTAAAATCCTTTAAGTCTTAAAATTCTGTAATGAAATGATTTACATACGCTGCATATCCTGCATTTACATACGCTGCATTTTTTATGGAAAAGGCTAATATAAATTTCCGATGTCATTCTTTAATCGAAGTTTTGCATTTATTAATATTTAAATAACGAAAATATTTCTTTTACAAGGACAAACTGTTTTCAGAATTTCATTTGAGTTTAAAAATGCTAATATGTGATGAAAATCCTTTCATGTCATATTTTTGTTAGAATAATTTTTTTTTGGATTATCAAGGGAAATGAATTTATTGAAAAATATTTTTAAAAATAAAATTTTACGTTGCGTAACAGAAGAAAATTATAAAATAATAAAAAAGTATAATTTATGCTTATTAAATAATATTTTTGAAATGTTTATATTATTAATAGAATTTTTAAGTTAATAAAAAGAGCATAATTTAAATCAGTTCCTTTCTATGTTCCTTCATTAATTATTAATTATGAATTAAATATTTTACGTTAAATTAAATTGAAACATTTTGTTTTTGCTCTTTAAAATTTATTTATTCAGACATTGTTACTAAATTCCTTGTAAATATAAAAATAATTGTCTACTTCTTGTTAATTTATAATTATGTATTGTTTAAATTGTTTATTATATATAATTCATTAGCAATCCGGCCACGCGTTGCTGTGACTTTCTTGTTTCGTTAAATTAGATACTATAATTGGTATTGTTAAAAGTGATTGGTAAAGAATGATGAAAAGACTTAAATTAAGCTTCAACGAATAGAAAATGGCGATTATTAATTTAATGAATGTTTAGATAATGTTGATTTTTAACACTGTTTTATAATTATTTTACAAAATTTAATTTTAATAATCATTACTTTCATTTATCTAAGAACAAAGAGATGAACAATATTTCTTGTTAATCTGCCTTTCGTCAAAATAAATAAATTCGTTAAATAATTTAATAAGTTGGTTATGCTTTTCTAAAAGATTTTCCAACAATTCTACAATAGCTCTTTGTACTTGCTTGTTCGATAAAATTATACTGACATCGAGTTGTCACACGTTCTTCAGAACTGCCCATAAAATAAATTTGAAGAAATTTTCGCTCTTCGTTAGGTATTGGCATCAACGACCCGATCTCATGGTACACCTGACCTTGTTTTTGAAATTCAAAATTACGTCCATCGGAAGAGAAAAAATTTAGTTGCGCCAAATGACGTCAATGGCGCTAAATGACGAAATATGAAAATCGTCGATTTTGCATTTAAATAAAAAATCTGTATAAAAACTATCCTATCTCTCAAGTTGGAACAAAAACACACATTTAAGAAAAAGAAAGTTAACATCGGATTGTTAATTTCAGAGTTCATTCCGAACAAACATCGTGACTCGGGAATTATATATAATAGATGATTTTGCAAAGAGATTTTTCTGCAATAATAATAAAACAGTTATAAATAATTGCTCAACAGAAAGCCAAAGACTCAAAATATCGCTAAGTTGGCGAGTTATTTTATGATGTTTTTAATCGGCCTTTCTCGAAGCTGCTGGTTTTGGTTTGGTTTATCGCTCTACTTCCATCTTGTGCACACGAGGGCTAAACAAACCGAGACCTATAATTTAAAAGTGGACTTCGAACCACTAATAATTACCATGGCATCGGGACTCGAACCGGGCCTAACGCTAGCCACTCAGCCATCTGGCAGCTTCTTTAATGGGAATCTTATAAGAAAATACTAAATTTAGGAGTTTAGGAACTGTTCATTAAATATTATGATAGAATTGCAGACACTGCGATATATACGTATATTCCCCATATGTATTCCTTATATATATTCCGTGTAAAATATCCCGATTCTGCACAATATGCTAATTTTTTAAATTTATATTTCATTTTTAAAATATAAGCGAGGAACGACACAGAGCCACTAACTAATATATATTTTTTTAATTTTTAAAATGTTATTATTATAAAATTTATTTTACTTCAGTTACCGGAATTAAATAAACATTTCAAAGTGCAGAAAATAGCATTTAAAGCAAAAAAACAATAGAAAATAGCATTTTTCCAATATTTCCTCCTCTGGAGTACTATATATATATGGAAAAAGATATATATATATGATCATACATTTTTTTGTTCCAATGCAGCTGGAAAACCCTTAGACAGCTTGGTCTTAATGCCTTGGCCCGCAACACAGACGTTACTCAACCCATGGGGGCGTGTAACTTGAATTAAAAGCCACCACGGAGTAAACAATGCCCCGCAACGCTCTACGAATCTATTAGGACCGGGACCTACGGTTTAAAGTGGATTCCGAACCACTACAAACATCCATGGCACCGTCGGGACTCGAACCCGAAACCTGTGGTACCGAGGGCCAGAGTTTCCAGCCACTCGGCCATTCAGGCCCATATATGATCCTATATTGATAATATCAATATATGATCCTTCATATATGTGATCCTATACTGATAATATCAATATATTGATCAATACTGTAGTACTGTGCAATGTTTATATTATTCCTGGAGCCAATTGGTCATTTTGCTAACTATATTATTATGGTAGCACCAACTGAATTGTCTCCTGTATAATTTGAAACAAACTCTCAAAGAGGGAATCTCACTTGGTCTTTATTCACGTTTTCAAACACTCTAGAAAGATTTCCATCTTATACATTTAAGTTATTTATGTGTGACATAAACGCGAGACCATTCGAAGATGCTTGATTAAATTCGTACTTATCGAACTCAGTTCAAAATCCAATTTAATTTTTGGACATTTTTTTTTGTTCTAATGAAGCTGGCAAACACTTAGACAGCTTGGGCTTGATGCCTTAAGGCAAGCGCTGCACAGACGTTACTCACTTTGCCTTATCCAGGGGGCGCGTGTAACTTGTAGATAGCCACGGACGCGGAGTAACAATGCCCCTGCAACGCTCTCTACGATCCTATCAGGACCGGAACCTACGGTTTAAAGTGGATTCCGAACCACTACACATGCATGGCACCGCCAGGAATCGAACCCGAAACCTATGGTACCGAGCGCCTTGTTTAAATTCTTAGCCACTCGACCCCTTCAGGTCCCAATTTTTGGACATAAAACCACAAATCCTATCTAAGCCATTCATCAAGAATCCTTAGTCAACTTCAAACTATTTAGAAATGAAATATAACATAATCCGAAATATTTTCTAGTCTCGTTGATCCAAATAATAAATTTCTGAACCAACGGTAGCAATGTAAACAAATAAGGCGACCAGTATTCGATTCCCGCATAAAAGGCACTTTGCAACAAATCAGTTTGTTCTGTAATAAACGCGCAAGTCAATGAGAAATTTTTCTTCCATGTAAAATTAAGTAGTTATTTTTTATAGTATTTCGTCTAATAGATAGTCTGATCTTACCCCTCAGGACAAGCATTGTGATGAACATCGTTGCCGTCATAATTTGGAACATACTCTCAAAGAGTTTGGTTTGTCGCTCTACTATCATCTTGTGAAAATTTTGGGGCTAAACAGACCGGGACCTACAGTTTAAAGTGGATTCCTAACCACTACAAACATCCATGGCACCGCCGGGACTCGAACCCGAAACATGTGGTACCGAGCGCCAAAGCGCTAGCCACTCAGCCATTCAGGCCCCATACTCTCAAAGAAGGATCTCACGTTTTTAAACACTGTAGAAAGATTTCCACCTTATAGATTTAACGTATTTATATATGACGTAAATACGAGAACTTTCGTAGGCGGTTATTTAAATTCGTACTTTCTACCTCAGTTCAAAAATCCAATTTAATTTTTGAGCGTGAAACCATAAATCCTATCTAAGCCATTCATCAAGAATCTTTAATCAAGTTCAAACTACTTATAAATAAAATGTAAAATAACCCGAAATATTTTCTAGTCTCGTTGACCTTAATGATAAATTTCTGATTCTCATTGACCAACGGTAGCAATATAGTCAGTTCGATTCCTGCAAAAACAAAAGCATTTTGCAATTATTTTGGAAACAAATAAGTTAGTTCTGTCGTAAATGCGCATGTCAATAACAAATTTTTCTTCTATACAAAATTAAGTAGTTATTCTTGATAGTCTTTAGTCTGGATAGTCTTTTCGATAGATAAACTGATCAGGACAAACCGTGATAAATTTTTTAAAAACATAAAGTCCTACAAGCATAATAACCGAAATATTTGAAATATACATTAAGTTTAAATTGTTTTATATTAAAATCGGACTTTCTAATTAATAAAAGAATACTTGCTCAAAAGATATTTAATGGACAACGAAATGCTCTAGTTTCAAATCTTTATATTTCCGAAAATAGTTCTATATTGACAACATTTCTTTAAAAAAGTAATTATTATATAGGTAATAAATTAATAATTAGATAAATTAAGTATGTTAAAATAACTTGTACATATTAATATTTTCATACATATGTAATATGTTTACATATAATATACGTTTCGATCTATAATATGCATGCAATGATCTTTATAAATTACAATCCATATTTTATAATAATTATTAAATTAATGTTAATTATTTGCTTATTTATATAATTTTTTAAAAAGTAAAGACGACATCGTAAAAAAAATAAACAGCCCAAAATGAAATAAAAATAATATTTTTATGACATTCTACTTAAAATAGAAAGATTTTAAATAATTAGATTTGATCCAATTTAAAAAATTTCTCTTGAGGAAACTAGATAAAAATGTTTAGTTATATCTTAATACTTATACAATGGAAAATGATGCTTGTAATTATTTAAAATATTAGAAATTAGTAAATATTTCAGTCTTGTAAATTTATAATTCAAGCATCAAGCATGTAAATTCACTACAGTTTCAAGTAAATTATCAGTTTGAGATTGTAAATGTTTAATTAGAAATATATAATTTACTTTCACTTATCACTTCGCTTATCAAAACCAACAATAACATTTTTAACATGAAGAAATTTCGAATCAGATTACCGGAAAAAAATTTCGTTTAAATTAAAATTAAATTAAATTTATTTTACTTATTTATAAAATGACTTAATTTTTTTTTTTTTTTTTATTTATAGCGACTATTTTAATTATAGTATAAGTTTCAACATAAAATATTTAAATTTTAATACCAACTCGTGGTATTGTTCCACATTTCTTAAGTATTGCAGATAAAATTATATTTCATAAAAAATTTTTGTGTTCATAAAATATTGAAATTCCTAAATTGTTTAAAAAAAAGGGCAATAAAATCATTTATTTCATTTAAATCATTTAGTTTAGATATTCACTTTATTAAATATGCATGTATCAAGATAGCATACGTACACATATGTTGACATAAAATGTTATACTAATATATAGAAATTACTTATATTATCATTGTAACTTTTACCTATTACAAACTTTTTGTTTGAATATGTAATAAATTCAAAAGACTATTATTTTTTGCTTTGATAAATAGAAACAATAAAATTCAAATCGGAATTATTAAAAATACAAAATTAAAATCAAAGTAATATATTTATAATAATTTTAGCAAAGAAAATTCTGAACTACATGTTAAAAATTGTTATTAATTCAGATATAAAATTAATTATTATATAAACCACACACAAAAAATGAACTCCCAAAATAGCTAATACTATAAACTTTTTAAAGCATTACAGAATACTCTATACGCATCTTTTTATTTAATGTTTAATGTTTGTCATATACATAAGTTTTAATATACTTATTATTACTGTAAATAAAATTAATTAATATATAAATCACACAAAAAAATTAACTCCCAAAATAATTAATACTATAAACTTTAAAGCATTACAAAATTCACTATAATCTTTATTCGGCATTTTTTAAATAATAAGATTATTTAGAATTATATATCATTCTAAAATATATCTCGACTATATTTATATTATTTTTTAAACGAAGAACAAACGATATTTACAATAAAATTATATTTTATAAAAAGAAAAATTTAAAAAAACAAACGTTTGGTACTTACCCAACTTCAATATTTACAATCCAGAAAACACACGAAAAAGTTCACAAGAAAGAATTCATACAAAGTTCTAAATCAATTAGAATGTTTCCATTGGCAAATGATTTTTATTGCCAGTCGAACATCTTTCACTTCCAAAGAACACGAAAAATCTCATTCTTTTCCGAGAACCAGCGGAAGCAAAAGGACCAGGACAGGAGAACTGGAGTGTGTGCCGCACTCCCTGTGAGTTTGCAAGAAGTTAGAGGTGAAACACTGAGGGGTGCTCTAGTCCGTAGCAGCGCCAGTAGTTCCGAAAACGATGGTACTGGAGTAAGAGACCCTTCGGCAAGACAGGCAGAGACCTCTGGCGAGTGACAGATTCAGTAGATGATGGTTCAACTACTTTTGGCAATTCTGAGGCTTAAAGTTGGGAATTTATTGTGAAATTTTCTGAAAAACCTTTATCGTATGCCAAATATTTTTTAGAATCTTTTGACAATATTTCCAGGAAATTTAGCAATTTTTTTTTCTGAATTTTTATGGTTTAAAAATAAAATTGTTAAAAAATCGTTTTCAGAACTTTTGTTCAGATAATTATCATATTACTTGCATGTAAGATATATAGAAGATCACAGTATTAAATACATTTAATCACGTAGTATTAAAAATTTATAAATAAATTTTAAATTATATTAAATTTTATTTGTTCTGAAATCTTATGGTTTTTAAAAATAAAAATTTTATCAAATTGTTTTTAGAACTTTTGTTTAAATAACTATCATATTTCTTATATATAGAGAGAGATGATGGTTCAATATTTTGGCAATTCTGGAGCTTAAATTTGAGAATTTATTGTGAAATGTTTCAAAAAACCTTTTATCGTATGTCAAATACTTTTTAGAATCTTTTGAACATATTTCCAGGAAATTTAGTAATTTTTTTTCAGAATTTTTATGGTTTTAAAATAAAATTGTTAAAAATCGTTTTCAGAACTTTTATTTAGATAATTATCTCTGTAGATGATGATTTAATTACTTTGAAATATTTTTCAACGTGTTTCGAATACTAATTTTTTTAGAATATTTTGAAAATTATTTTCAGAAAATTTAGAAGGGTTTTTTTTTTTCTTCTGAAATTTTATGTTTTTAAAAAGTAATAGTTTAACAAATCGTTTTCAGAACTTTAATGTAGATAATTATCTCTGTAGATGATTAACTACTTTTAGCGAATTTACTCAACTACTTTTGGCAATTCTGGAGCTTAAAGTTGATAATTTATTGTGAAATTTTTGTTTATCGATTATACAATTAATTAATTCGATTACGATTATATAATCTTTTATCGTTTGTCAAATACTTTTTAGAATCTTTTGAAAATATTTTCCGGAAATTTAGTAGTTTTTTTGTTCTGAAAGTTTATGTTTTTAAAAACAAAATTTTTAACAAATCGTTTTTAGAACTCTTAGATAGAACTTATTTAGGTAATTATCATATTCCTTGTATGTTAATATTACTTTTGGTAATTCTGGAGCTTAAAGTTGAGAATTTTTGTGACATTTTTCGAAAAACTTTTTTATTGTATGTCAAATACTTTTAGAATCTTTTGAAAATATTTCTAGGAAATTTATTAGTCTTTTTTTTTTTTTTTTTTTTTTTTGTTCAAAAATTTTATGGTTTTAAAAATCAAAATTTTAACAAATCGTTTTCAGAAATTTCGTTCAAATAATTAATATATTACTTGTATGTAAGAGATATATATAGAATGCCACAGTAATAAACACGTTTAATCATATAGTATTAAAAATTATTTTAATTAATTTTGAAATTATATTAAAATTGTTAATTAATATTAAAATAGTTAATTGGGATCTAAAAAATTCAACATTTCGAAGAAATAATCTATATATTTTAATTATCTTCATTAAATGTTCTTTGTTTTTAATAAATTATAAAAATAGTCTGTAAGTTTTCGACATAAATATAATGAAATTTTATTTCCACATGTCGAAAAAAATAATACTTACATGATTCCAATCAAAAATTTATTTGAAATTCAGTTTTTTTTTTTTTATCTACTTTCAAGTCATTGTAGAAAAATAAAATATAATACGAAATCATTAACGGAAAATAATAGAAATATATTTTAGAAAAATATTTCAGTGTAAATATTATTTTCGCATTGCCAGATCAATATATTTCTCACGAAATCAGGAACAAAAGCAGTTTTATAGAGAAAGTCTGATTGTACGTGATATGCTTTTAAAAGAACAAGTTTACTATCCTTTTTTTTCAAAACCTTTTATACGAATATATGTAAATAATACTAAATATTTATAATCTATTTAACAGTTGATTCTTTCACACAACATAATTTTCACGTTTCTTCTTAGCACAATAGTATAACAAAATCTTCGTCGTGTTAAATAAAATTAATTACCGATTTGTGGCCTAGTGGTAAACATGCAGAGGGCTCGTCAGTTAGCGTGCAGGAAAGAAAGCTCAAGTCTGTGTAAGTTACAGGCGTCCGTTGCAGTCGCTTTTTCAGGAACGAATAGACTTGATATCTATTGTGACTGATAAGAGTCTGGATAGAAGTTAAGACTTTTTTTCCATATGATGCGCAAATGTGGAGCAGTTACACTTAAAAATCTTATCGGAAGGTTCCTCATTCACCCCTCTAAAAATCACCCCTCATTAGTGGCATTCAAAAAAAGAATACGATACTTCTTCTTCAATGGCGCAACAACCCCATGGTGGGCTAAGGTCGTCTGCTTACTGCCAGATTTCGAAACATGAGATGTTTTCTTTTACAGGGTAGGGTTGTCAGCACTACGCTAAAAGGACCTGACGGCCAAGTAGCTGCGCTCTGGCGCTCGGTACCACAGGGTTCGAATCCCGGCGATGCCATGGATGTTTGTAATGGTTCGGAATCCACTTTAATACGTGTTCCCGGTCTCTACTGTAGAGAGCCAAGGAGCTCAGTCAGACTTCTCACCGACATCATTCCCAAAGTGTAAAGGGGCAATTCAGCTCTAGGCACAGGGGTGTGGTATGGTGTAGCAGTAGTAGTAGTACCTTACGCTCAGCGATCTACATTCATATTAGACAGGAAAATTCAGTTTAAAATGGATTCCGAACAACTACCAGTCTTCATGGCACCGCTGGGATTCGAATCCGAAATCTGTGATACACCACGCCAAAGCGGTAGTCACGTGGCCATCATACGAGACTTACTGATAAAAAAAATCACTTAAACTAACGAAATAATAAAACTTTTCAATTGCATAAACAAAAAAGTTAGCAATAGAATATTTTAACAATTTATCAACCAATTTCTTATAATAATTTCTAAATATGTTTTACCCATGTTTATATCAGTCTTTTAACAATTCATACAAAAACAATGAAATTATGCTATTAAAAACAGATTATAGATTTGTTATTTGTGTATGTATATTACTTTAATATTCTTCTTACATTCTGAAAATATTCGAAACCATTTTGAAAGTTATTTTCATAAAACAATATTAACAGACAAAAAAAAAAAACCGCGTCAGGATTTGACATGCAATTTCTTAATTTTTTATTTTTCTTTTTTTTGGGAGTTTTGAATATGAAGCATCCCATAATTTTTATTTTGCGAATGCTATGATGGATTTGTTATACAATTTACGTGTAGCGAATACCGGTAGTAGCTTTTGGCGTGCAAAGCGGTCTTATTTCCATTTCCTTCTCTCCTTTGTTTTTTGTGTTCATGTGTTGTGTTTTTTACATACACAGACACTCATACATCTATATATATATATATATATATAATGTGCCACACAATAAATTATGTTTAAACGTGTGGTGGCGTTAAGCTACTTGTATAATAATATTATTGTTTTTATAAAAAAATATTTTTCTTTTTTCTAAATAAAATAAATTACAAAAAATAAAATTTTTTTATTAATTTATTATAAATATTTCTATAATTAATATCACTTGAAATCTCAAAGCTATTAATGGATTTCTTTTTAAACAAAACTCTTACTTTATGTTCCATTTACTCCTTCTAAATTAAATATCATTTGAAGGGGATTATACGTGAAATCGACTTTACTTTTATAACACATGTTGTTGTATTGTGTCTTATACTCCTGTGCGGGAAGGACATCCCATGAATAGTCTACTCATGGATGAAGGGAAAGGGGCAGCTTCTGTTGTGATGGAGAACCCGTTAGTAGAAGTCTGATTTCGCTGATCTGCACCGAAGAAGGACTTTTAAGGGAAACAGCCCCCGCATTTGCGTATAGTACGGAGAAAACTGGGAAAGTCCCATCAGATGATGACAAGATACAGAACATCACAAACTCCATCGAGTCGTTTCGAACATTCGTTTTTTGAAACAGTGTCAGCAACAAAACAGGTAGCGGATTGAATCTCAGCACTAAAGCTCACCAGCAACACACGTTAACACTGATTTCCGAGTCGGGCTTATAATACTTATTTAAAAATTGATAATAATGGAATTTTGATGTACAAGTATAGCTATACGATAATAACAATCGATCCAAATTTGTAAATCATATAGGTGAAAACAATTATTCATCATAGAGAACAGCTTTTCTTTAAACAAAATCTCTATTTTGAGTTTTTATGATTACACGCCTAAAAGTGTTTTCTTTACAATCAGTGGCGTAATAATAGGGTGGTAAGACGGGCAAATTGCCATGGGCCCCGGCCCCTAGCAGAGAGGCTATAAATACAGAAAAGGCCTGACATTTATTATTACAAAAATAAAGTAAAATTTATTAATTCTGTTAAGTTAAGTTACTAAAGCGATAAATTAGAAAAAAAATGTATATCACGATTTTGAACGTTTTCTTTTGTATGAAAAATCTATCTCCTCTGGTAGTAATAGTAACAGAAATAGTTAACGTGTTTAATCTCGATCCTAAGTATTTCCCAGACTTCTGGTTCGTGAATAGATACTTACAAAAAATAAAAGTGGGAATTCCCACTGCCACTTATGTGCCACTGGGACATTTTTAAATTCACTTGTTTGGGTGTTCTCAGTTTTTGTTTCACTTTTATACATGAAATAAAAAGTCTTCTTCCATAAGGCTGATTTATAACTAATAAAGAATCATTTTATGTTCTCAAGCTTTACTGAAATGCGCATTGCATTTAGGTTATATGTAACAATTCCTGTGACTACGGCTACAACTAAACGGTCATTCTCGAAATTAAAATTGATAAAAACCTATTTAAGAAATTTATAGGACAATACATTACGCAGTTTGGCTATTCAATCAATCGAGCATTATATGTCCAAAACTTGAACTTTTATGCCGTCATTGACGCTTTTGCTGATCAGAAAACCCGCAAAACATTTTTTAAAAATAAAACTTTTACTAAAAAACAAATTTTTGTGATTTTAATTCAATACCCCTTTTAATTGAAAGTTCATAGTATCAACCAAAAATAATACGTATTTTAGGTAGTACTTTATTTCAAAAAATGCGTTAATGGTACTTTTGCATTGAGGGCCCCCATTTGAGGAATGTGATACTGGCCTCTGGTACAATTACTCCACTGGCTACAATAGTTAATGCTATTTTTCAAGAAAGGGAATTATTTTATTTTAAAGGGTATTATTTTACAAAAATTATGATGATTACCCATTCAAGATCAAATCATACAGGCATTGAAAAACACCTTTTGTCCATTGTGCATCCAGACGAACACCCTAATCTGTCTTACTGTTCAGGAATTTGAAACCATATTATATTACAGTTATATTACAGTACATATTACACTGAAGTGACAAAAGTCATGGGATAGCAATATGCAAATTTTCAGATGGCAGTAGCATCGCGTAGAACAGGTATAAATGCGCAGTGCTTTCGCAGCTTTCATTTCTGTTCAAGTTATTCATGTGAAGAGGTTTTGACGTGATGGTGACCGCACGACGGGAATTAACAGACTATGAACGCGGAATGTTAGTTGGAGCTAGACGCATGGGTCATGCCATTTCGGAAATCGTTAGGGGAATTCAACATTCCCAGATCCACTGTGTCAAGAGTGTGCGAGAGTATGAAATTTCAGGCATAACATCCCACCATGGACAGCGCAGTGGTCCACCGCCTGCACTTAACGACCGAGACCGGCGACGTCTGCAAAGAGTCGTAAATTCTAACAGACAAGCAACACTGCGTCAAATAACCGCAGAAATCAACGTGGGACGTACAAGGGACTTGTCTGTTAGAACTGTGCGGAGAAATTTGGCTTTCTTGGGCTATTCCAGCAGAAGACCGACTCGAGTGCCTTTACTGACAGAACGACATCGCTTGCAGCGACTCTCGTGGGCACGTGAGCATATCGGTTGGTCCCTAGATGAATGGAAAACCGTGGCCTGGTCCGATGAGTCACGATTTCAGTTGGTAAGAGATGATGGTAGGGTTCGAGTGTGGCGCAGACCCCACGAAGCCATGGACCCAAACTGTCAGCAAGGCACTGTTCAAGTTGGTGGTGGCTCCGTAATGGTGTGAGCGGTTTTTCATGACATGGACTTGGTCCTCTGGTGCGACTGGACCGAACATTGACTGGAAATGCTTATGTTCAGCTACTTGGAGATCACTTGCAGCCATTCATGGACTTCATGTACCCAAACAACGATGGGATTTTTACGGATGACAATGGGCCATGTCACCGGGCCACAACTGTTCGCGATTGGTTTGAAGAACATTCTGGACAATTCCAACGAATGATCTGACCACCTAGAACGCCCGACATGAATCCTATCGAGCATTTATGGGACATCATCAAGAGGTATGTTCGTGCCCAAAATCCTGCACCATCAACGCTTTCACAATTATGGACGTCTATCGAGACAGCATGGCTCAATATTCCTGCAGAAGACTTCCAACGACTTGTTGAGTCCATGCCACGTCGAGTTGCTGCACTTCGCCGGGCGAAAGGAGGGCCGACACGATATTAAGAGGTATCCCATGACTTTTGTCACTTCAGTGTATATTATAGTACACGATTATATTACAGTTCCTGTGTGCATTGCAATCCATTCCCATATTGGGCATTTATAAAGAATTGCACTGGTGGCTGCTATTCAATTATTATAGACAATGCTTTCAAAAACCCTGAAAGTTGAAGACTATCCTAATAATGTGTTTAAAACATTTCGCATCAATGATATGATTGATTGATGTGTTCTCTGAGTTGGGACAATTACCCTAAAAGTCCTCCCAGAAGGCACTGTCCTTTCCTCAGCAACGTCCATCGGTTGACAGTTCCTGGTATATATGAGTCCCACCGATGTTCAAAACTCGCCTTTCTAACAGGTAAGTGTGCTAGATAACACTAGGTAAGAGGATTTGGTGTGGAAAAACAGTTGATTTTGTTCGTAGAAACGTTTTACACAGTCTATGAATTATAGAAGGCTTCCAGAGTTGACCAACTTGTTTCATAAGATTGACTATGGCTAACCATCTTATTGCGTGGGATAAATATTGTTCTTGTTGGATGGTGAATACTCATATTCCAAACATGAATATGAGTATCTCTCTATGAAGTACTCTCATCTTGCAAACACAACACATATTTTTAAAGATTATTTTCTCCTACATGTCTTTAAACCACATTGGCTCCATTAATATACGTCATATTCTGTTGCAGCATTATTTTTACATGTACTGTACAATTTTTACGAAATACAACAACAATTTTTGCCTATTTTTTTTATTTTTTCCTTCATTTTTGAGCGCAAGTATAGTAATAAAAACATGAAATATTTTAGGAACAGTGACATATCTGTGTAAGCTAGAAGAAATCGGCTTAAAACCGACACCATGCATTAATCGTGGAGCAGCAGATACTAATGTATCCAAAAGTGAGAACAATTTTCAATTTAAAATTTCCGGGGCTTATGGAATTTCAATTTTTTTCTCTTTTAGGTTGCTGGCACTGTCCTTGACATTGAGTGAAACTTGACATCAAAATATTCATTAGTGTTTGAGTTACGCTTGGCTTTGTGAGACGCTAAAACGGGATTCCGGTGAATTTTGAAATGTCTGAATTAATTAAACAAAGAACTTCCGTTACATTTTGTTTGCGGAAACTTATAGAATGTTGCAGAAGGCATTCAGTGAGCATTTCTATATCGGAAAGAAATTTTTAGAAGTGGTATAACCCTCTGACGACCATCAACCTCAACCGACGAAGCTCACGTCCAAAAAATTAAAGATTTGGTGCTTGCAAACCGTCGATTTACAATTAGAGACCTTGCCGCTGATGTTGGAATTTCAAAAGGATCGGTCAATTCCATTTTTGGGCCTCAAACGCGTCAAATATCGATTGGTACCGAAACACTGAATTCGCCAGCTCACACTGTATTGATACTTCGTGACTTTTCACCAAAACTGAAACCCATATCGTTCCACAAACACCGTATCCACGCCGTGCGACTTCTGGCTTCTCCCAACGCAAAAGACTACTCCGGGGACATCGTTTTGGATCGATGGAAGAGATTCATCGTGAATCGCCGCGCACTTCGAAGGCCATCCCTGCCGATGATCGCATGCATTGAGAATTGAAAAAAAGTTGGCATAAGTGCATTGTGCCCGATGAACTTTGAAGGCGATGCAATTAATTTGGAAGAATAAAAAGTTTGAGAAAAAAATAATAATTGGTCTTACTTTTGGGGCACAATAGTACAAAAAGTTCACTCAAATGGCAATACCCACTATTCAATCACAAAAGGTAAAACACAAAAGAGCAACAAAACCCCACCACCAATTACATCAATTAAATTCACTACTTTTTAAGAAATTAACGAATTCATGTGTTCTGATCAAAATTTTTTATTGATCCTTTAGCATTTTTATTAGAATATTTGTTGTTCTCTCAATTTTGATTAACTACTATTCACCTACCAGGATAATATTAAATATATGGCATGCAATATCTCATATGATTTAGTGCGTCTAATAATATCTTTGTAAGTAATATCTTTATATTTATTTATAAATAAATTTCTACATAAGATTAATTACCAAATTAAAAGGTGCTGTTAGCTAAATTGAATCATGAAATTTAACTACACATTATGTGCTTCGTGTCAGATGAATAAACATGATGAAAATTTCAGTGAATTTAAATTATTCATTTGTTCGAAATAAAAAGCTGAGAGAAATCGCCCTACGAGAATTCAGTTTAATCCAAGAAAGCGATATAACAGGAAGAGCTCAAGCTAATTGGCAAAATTTTAAACTGCCATCTTTGATCAAAGTACCTTTTGCTCTTTTCTTAAAACGCGATTAATTCCGTCTTTATTACAATTAGAAATGATTAAAAGATTAATTAGAATGGTGATTAGAGAAGCTCCTTTCAATTTAAATTACACGCGGGCCTAGTTACCGGCCTGAGGCAGCTAAGTAGAAATTGGCATTTCATCTGCCCTTTTTTTAATTACTAATTCCGCTCAAAAAAAGTATCAAATTTTTTAGGAAGCAAACGGTTGATTCGAGAATTCGGTGCGGAAGAATTCTGAGTTTAAAAAAAATTCTGAGTAAGAGTACTTGCAATTAGTCGGTGATCGTGCACTAAGAAGAAGAAAAAAACTAACTACCAATTTTCTTTTGAGTCGCCATTTTAAGTTCTTAAGGTGAGTTTGCTTTCTGGAGATTTTTCCAGCAATAAGAACTAATTAAAAACCTCACTTGAGTAATTAATAAATTGCAATTTCGGGGTACTTTTTTTTTTTTAATCTTTGTATTTTTTAAGGTTTTATACTTTATTTTGTGCCCTTTTTTATTCTTAATGATTAAAACTTGACGAAATAAATTTAAGGATCCAAGTTCTGTGCTTTCGTTATTTCTGTGAAGAAAAATAATGATAATTATAAAAATTAACTTGTTTGATAATAAATTACAGTAAAATTTTGAAAAGCCTTTTTATACTCATTGATAATTGTCTAACGAAGCATGTTTTAGTTAAATTATTTTTTTTCATTTTAATGAGTATATAATATCAAAATAAAAAAAAACACTTTCTAAAATTAAATTTTCTTTGATTAATAAAAATAATATTATTTAAGTTTAATACGCCTACACTTTAGAAATATGTATTTTCAAGTCAATGGACACAATTTAATTTATTTTTGTTTGATAATATTTCAATTATACTATATCAACAAAGCAGTCAGATAAAATAAAAACAACAAATATCCCTGACAAAGCAATAATGTCAGGCAATAATATCCTGAACAGGTAGAAAATCCATTGGGTGTACTTTAAACTTACTGGGCAAATAGATAAATCTTATTTAGTGAATTACGAACATTCCTGGATAGATAGATAACGCTTTCTGTTTATGTTTAGATCTTCAAGAGTGTGTTCCATAGTTCAATGCTGCATGTAAGAAAGCCTAAAATATTTTTGACCAGGCATACATGTACATGCATGTAAATTACACACATCTGCTAACAATTTGACACATCTTTGAATTGTTAGGGTTATATAATTATTACAAAGGACTTGATGGCCGAGTGATTAGTGCTGGGTGCCACAGGTTTCGGGTTCGAGTCCGGCAGCAGGTTTGTAGTGGTTCGGAACCCTTTCAACCCGTAGGGAAGTACCGCTTTAGCACGAATGTTGAGCATTGGGCGTAGGGTTGATAACCCTACCCCCGTAAAAAGAAAAACTCTCCTATCTTGGAATCTGCCAGTAGGCATATGGCCATGGTCCAACATGGACTATAGTGCTAGGAGTTCCTTATTTATTATTTGTGATTATTAAAGAGATTTATTAATAAAGTTCCATCATTTCAAAGAAATAATAAATGAGAAAAACAAATACTAAAATTCAAATTTTAGTCCTTTTAATGTCCATACGTTAGAATAATTGCCTACTTAATAAAATTTAAATTAACTATTATTCGCCTACCAGGATAATGTTAAATATGCATGGAATGGCTGATATAATTCAGTGAGCCTTGCAATATGTCTTTATATTTATTTATAAAATGGTTTCTACATAAGATTAATTACCAAATTACAAGGTGCTGTTAGCTAAATTGGATCACGAAGTTAACTGCACATTATGTGATGAATAGCCTTGAGGAAAATTTCAATGAATTTAACTTTTCATTCATTTATTCGAAATAATGCTGAGAAATCAGTTTAACCCAAGAAAGCGATATAAAACGGAAGAGCTCGCTAATTAGCAAAACTTTAAACTGCGATCTTTGATCACAGTACCTTTATTCTTTCTTAAAACGCGATTAATTCCGTCTTTATTACAATTAGAAATGATTAAAAAGATTAATTAGAATAGTGATTAGAAGCTCCTTTCAATTTAAATTACAAGTGGGCCTAGTTACTGCCCTGAGGCAGCCAAGTAGATATTGGCATTTCATCTGCCCCTTTTTTATTGCTAATTCCGCGCTTAAGAAGTATCAAATTCTTTGGGAAGCAAACGCGATTCGAATTCGGTGGATGAATTCTGAATTTAAGAGAAAAAAAAAATTCTGTGTAAGTACTTTACCAATTAGCCAGTGATCGTGCACTAAGGAAAAAAAAAACTAAGACCAGTATCTTTTTCCTTTTTATTCATGAAAAAATGGAAGCAAAGCCTATTAGGAAACT
>BPLR01010741.1:0-10886 GCA_021605095.1 Caerostris extrusa
TTAACAGTTTTGCCATTTATCTTAATTGTCAATAATCCTGCTTTTATTGTTTACTTTTAAATTTTAAAATTCCACAACTGTGCTTAAATCATATTTTATTTTATCTATTAGCTGTAAATTAAATCTTTAATCTGTAATTTTAATTCTTTAATAGTTTTCTTATCTGCTCGCTGCCAGTGGGTACTACTTACTTATTTTGAAAAATTCTATGTAAATAGACTGATGGCGCCATCTGTCGGAGAACCCGACTACCAGACATGTAAACAAGTTGGGTTTACTCAACTTGTATGTCGCAATTTTCTATTTTTATCTTATGTGTTTAACCTTTATTCTTATTTTTTATTTATTTTTATTTCATTTAACTTAGTTTAACTTTTAATCTTTTATTTTTTGGGCATCGTCAACGGACTCCTAATTGTACCGATAGCTTTAGCTTTTTCCGATCTCCTGCTTTAATTGTTAGCAAGCAGGAGGTGTTTTTCCTAACTTTAATCCCTTTGGGTATCATTTTTCTTTGTTATTCATTAATTTTAGCAACCCCATTTTGTGCTAATGTCTAAATTAATTTAAGATGTGGAGAGGTATTGTGGCTCTTAAAGCCACCTTGGAACTCCGTAACCGGTACGCCCGTTGCCCCAAAGAGCTCTAAGACACCTAATGTAAACTCTGTTTCTCAAACAGTTCAAAATTGCGCTCTCATACAAATTTTTTTTTTAAATGAAAAAAATATTTTATTACGCTCTTCAGCTTTTTCGAAAACAATATTTTCTTTAAATCATGTCAAAATTTCAAAAAAATTTACTATGCAACTTTTTAGCAATCATTCCAAAATTATTTTTCTCCTCAGTAACATTCACCTATAGCGACGTTGAGGCGGCTTCCGACGGAAGTTGAATACTATAAAAAGCTCTGCAATGCAGACGTTGAGAAATCATGGTGGCCGAGATGTGTAATTCACGTAGTGTAAGCTCTGGTTCTTCAAACAGTTTGGAGGTTTGAAACCTCGCTCTTACCTGAACTTTGGCTTTTTTTAAATAAAAAAAAATTATTTTTATTACGCTTTTCAGCTTTCTAAAAGTAATATTGTTTTTAAATCCTGTCAAAATTTCGAGGTAATTGACCATGCAAATTGTTAGCAATCATTCCAAATTGATATTTTCTCCGCAGTAACATTCACCTATAGCTACGTTGAGGTGGCTTCCGACGTGAGTTGAATAGTATAAATAAGACCTGCAATGCAACATGGAGAAGTTATGTTGGCCGACAAGGTCCCTAAGGCGCCTAATGTAAGCTCTGGTTCTCCAAACAGGGCGGAGGTTCGAAACCACGCTATTACCTAAAATTTTGTTTTTTTAAATATAAAAAAATTATTTTATTACGCTCTTCAGCTTTCGAAAAGTAATATTTTTTTTTAAATCATGTCAAAATTTCAGAAATTGACTATGCAAATTGTTAGCAATCGATCCAAATTAATTTTTTTTTCTCCACAGTAACATTATCTATAAGATTTGGACGTACTTTTAAAAGGCAATCTCTCACGTGTCAATTTTTATCATCAACAAATTGAAGAATTCCTTTTTATACATCATTGTGGTGAAGTAGAAAATCCTAATTCACATAAATATGCCATTGAAAATTGTAGTAAAATGTTCATAGTTTTTTGAGATAGCGACATGCATTCTTATAAAGTTTCAAGACACAATTTCTTACGACTATCTTCAATCCACGATCAGTGGATATAATTATTGTTCTTTAGTTAATATTAAATGTTCAACTCCACTATTTACAGATACCGAAGTCTCATAGGCTACAATGGAAATTTTTTAACAATGAAAATCACATAGACTCAAACACTTCTAGTAATCAACGCTAACATTTCTAGTTATTGCTCATAGTTTTTCAGAAACATTTCTTTGGTGCATAGTCGCTGTTTTGTGCACCTTTTTTACGTGAATAATAGAAGGAAAAAAACCCAGTGAGATGGGTTAGTTGCTCATAATGAAAAGCTGTTTTAGAACGGGAAAACTGCTAAGAAACAATAACTATATTTTTATATCTGGGCACATATTCGTATACATTTTAAAAAACCGTATTTTCGCATCCGATTTCCATAACCTCTGATTATGAAAATTAGCGAAACTTGTTAATTAATTCTGAATTAATCAATTTAGTTAAGTTTGTAAGAATACATTTGATTTTAACATAACAACAGCGCAAGTGCAGAGATTTTGTGAACTAAATAAATGATTCCTCATTTTTAGGTTTACTTCATTAGATCATATCTAATGTGCTTGCAGAAAAGTAATTTCACATTTAAACACTTAAATACATTATGAAACCTGGAACCCAATATAAAAGCCCATTTTTTTTTGTGAACCCAATATAAAAAAGCTTAGCAATTTATGTGTGACAGACGTAAATAATGAATTTTCATTCATTGATGTGTTAAGTGCTTAATTTACTTCTCAAAATATAATGCTCTGGAATTTTCTTCTTTTAATATATTAAATATGAGAATGGTTTTGCTGTAACATTCTTTTTTTTTTTTTTTTAACTTTTTTTGGACAATGAGAAATGTTTCCAATATTTTTAAATGTATGCATTCATGAGAAATAATTATTTTTGTGTTTTAATCTCTTTAAATTCCTTTTCAGTATGAAAGTGTCGTCCGGCGCGTAGTGAACACAGAAGACACTCTGCAGCGGTTGCAGGAACGGTACGAAGCGCTGCTCTCAACACAAAAACAATGGCTGTTAGAGCGAGATAAACTCTTAAAGGTACATAGTGAAGAAATCTTAATTATAAATTTCCTAATGATTTGAGTTATCAAGATATTAGAAAAGTGTAATTAGTTTTAATCAAAACACATAGATTTATAAATGCAGAAAACAGAATGGATTCCGCTATGTTTTTTCTCTGTTACATTTAGAGTTAATTAAATGCAATGAATTTTTCAACAAAATAAATAATTTTCAAAAACAGTAATTTTTCAAATCATCCAATAAATCCAATTTTCCAAAACAGTAATTTTTTCCAAATATTTCACTTAATAATTACAATGTCTCATCATCTGCAACATTTTTAGAAAAGGCATTATAATTTTTGCTGTAGGGGGAAAAAAGTATTTATATTAAATTTTTCATCTGAAAATCAAAGTCTTTATTTAGATTTTTTGAAAATGGTATAATATTTATGTTGTTTGAACTTATTAGTTTTGATTTATCTTTTGGCTGAATTGAAGGTTTTTCTGTTTGCCTGAAGAACTAGCTAAATTTTTTTTATTTGATTCAAGAAATACCGCATATTCTGAATTGTGTTAAAATCGAAAGATTGGAAAGAATATTCTATTTTTAGTAAAATCTCATTTGTATCCTAACTGTTTTGGGAGAATTATGAGATTTTGCTTAAAATGGTAAATGTCTTTAATTCTCAATCTTTGCCTAACAGTATTATGTCCAATTGTGCAACTGTTCATTAATCGCTATGAAAATATGTTTTTTTTTTTTCATTTCAGCTGACAAAATTTTAACAAACATAATCCGTTTTTAAATATTTTATAGTGAATTATCTCCTTAGAAGTATTTAATAAAATTTAATCTTTGTACTCTCCTTAGTAAAATTTTGCTGAGAAAAAGTCACGATTTTTTTATTGAATTGAATTGAATTTTTTTTTTTTTGGTAATGCTATTTCTTACCATTAGTAGAACCAATCCTAATTGTAACATTAGCATGTAATCTATGAAGGAAGGTTTGTGTTAAACTGTGCATCATGATTTTTAACCCTACTTTAGTAGATATACTTAATCAACATTTACCATAAATTTGTAAAAAAATAGGGTTTAAACTTTACTTGCCAGAAAATAAAAAAAAAAGGTTAAAAATACTGGTGTATCTAATGTGACTTGATTATCTATGGATTTAACAAAATATACAAAATTCTTGTGAAGAATGTTAATAATATTGGGATTTCTTCATAGCTCATACCCGCTGAAACAGCCAGGGCGCTACCTGGAGCCTCCAGATCCCCAACGAGTCCTGCAAAAAGAAAGTCTGAGTTAGAACAACTTATTACTCGAGCAGTGTTCTATTCTCAGTTCTTGCCTAATTTACTTTCTTTCCATTTTAGAACGCAGGGCTCATTCACCGGAAAGGGAGGACTCCAGCAAGGTATGTACATCTTTTGTCTCTCAATTCAAGCTTTACTTGGTTTTGCTTATTTTTTTACTCATGGCACACTTGAAACTCAAATAGGTTGAGGTGATCAGAAAATCAACAAAACAAGATTTTTGTAAAAAAAAAAAAAGGTTGAATTTGTTTTATTTAATGTAAATATCAGACCTTTAGCTTTTGTTGACAGTGTGTTTTGAGTCATTAGAAGTTGATATACAGTTGATATACAAGTTATTGGGATACTGAATTAATGCATTCAAAATTTACAATTAAATTTCTGAAAAACAAATTTTTCCCTACACCTTCATAGAACACCGGTAACTGTGTTTAAATCATTTTCAAAATTGAACAGAATTTTAACTATGTTTTTATAGAGGAAATGTATGCATTAAACTGAATTGTTTTAAAAGATTAAGTTAGAGATGAATTATGACTCCTTTATTAAACCTTTTTTTTTTTTTTTTTTTTTTTCATATATTTCTGCTCTAAATGAATTAACTGAGTGGCAGCCCCTCAAAAGTTTAGAACAATATCATTTTTTAGTTGAAGAATAATAGATACATGTTGTCTACATGTACATAGGATGTATTTCAGATATTCTTTTAGTTAGGAATGTTTACATAAAGAAAAAAAATGTCAATTTTTTCTTAATATTAGCAAAAAAATATTTAATTATATTTTATTGTCAATGTTTCAAAAAACCTCCAATTATCAAATCTTCCCTAAATTATTATTAAAATATTTTGACTCCAAACATTGCCTTAAGATGTGAATATTTTTTTATTGAATTCAAGTAATCTTCTCACTATGAATGTAAATATATAATAACTATTTCAGTGGATGCAACAAAATAAGTGTATGTTTAAGCTTATTATAACACTTTGTAAAATAAAAATCTACTTGTGCTATTTAAATGTAACAATTTGTATGAAAAATAAACTTTTTTTTTTTCATTTCAGAGACAGCGCATCGAACCGCCAACTCCATCTCCTGCTTCTGCTCCTGCTCCAACTCCTGCTGCTGCTGCTCCTGCTCCAACTCCCGCTGCTGCTGCACCAACTCCTACTCCTGCTGCACCAACTCCTGCCTGCTGCACCAACTCCTACTCCTGCTGCACCAACTCCTACTCCTGCTGCGCCAACTCCTACTCCTGCTGCACCAACTCCTACTCCTGCTGCCAACTCCTACTCCTGCTGCACCAACTCCTACTCCTGCTGCCGGGTAGATGTTATGGGACATGCTGCTCGTAAGAAATCCTTATATTATCCGAGCATATTTTCAATTGTATTTCTTTCACTCAACGAAATGTATTTTGAAAATGATTAGTTCTTGAAACCTTTTTATGGTTTATCTTAAGTCTTTTTCCCCCTAAATAAAGAAGATTGCATTGTTTAACTGTTCCAGAAACTTAGGATGAGAGAAAGCATATTTAATCAGAGTTGAGAGACAAAAAAGGCAAAATTAAGTGCTTGTTGATTTTTTTTTTTTTTTTTTTTACTTAACTTTATATTTTTAATTTACTTTTTAACCACTTTTACATGTCATAACATATGATAACTATTTTTATTAAAGTTCTATTTGTTCTTCTTAATGGAATTGATTTGTTCCAAGTTTCTCCTTTATTAATTAAAAATTTCGGCAAACAAGTAATATAAAAAAGAATTTTTTTTAATCAATTCCTACTTTTTTTTTCACTGTATTGCAGAAAGTCCTTTATAAATAATTTTCATTCATTTTTTTTAAGTTTATCTGGTGCGATCTATTGGTAGATATATGCAACTTAAATAAAAAAAAATTAAATTAATTAAATTTAATTACTGAATTAATATTTGAAAAAAAACTGTTTATTAAAAAAAAACTACAAGTTTAAAAACTAACCACAGTTTAAAAAAACTAAAAAAAAACTAACTACAAGTTTAAAAAACTACAAGTTTAAAAAAAATATCTAAAAGTTTAAAAAAAAAAAATAACTACAAGTTTAAAAAAAAAAAAACTACAAGTTTAAAGTTTACAAGTTAACAAAAACTACAAGTTAACTACAAGTTTAAAAAAAAAAATGTATTTGAACTTTGAGTGGATGAAAAAAAAGTATTTTATGAATGATTGAAAATTGGAGCAAGATATATATAGGGAGAGTGTGAGCTAATTGAAAAAAAGTTCATTTTGAAATATTTATTAGAAATTAAAAAGGAAATTCCAATTTAATGTCTTAGTTTAATGCAGTTATTAGCATTATATGTACTGCACATTTTTGAAAATTATTGAAAACAAATTTAACTTTGTTTTAAAGGAAATAGTTTTAAATATTTGAAAGATTTCAAATTTTTGTAAAAATTTAAATACAACTGAATAAAACACTACATGCTGATAGTTGACATTTAAAATTATTAAATTACATATTGTTTTGAATAAATCATTTTTTAAATTTACAGTAAGCTAATTCGACATAATAACGACTGCTTAAATTGCATAAAAATTTCCTCTTAAAGTTTTAAATATTTTTAAAATTTGTTAATTGGGAATAAAGCTATGTAGAATATTTTTTAAAATAAATTAATGTGTGTTGTAGTTAAATATATGGTAACTCTTTTATTTTTTAAAAATTTACAGTAATTAAACAGTCACGCATATCAAAATTTATAAAATTGTTACCACACTGATTTCTTCATGTTTGCTTTTTCAATAAATAATTCAGTTTTACCTTTTAACTAGTATGTTTCTACTTAAATTTCTAATAGTGAAAGTGTTTTTTATTTTTATAAGTGTTGTTTAAAGTTGACTTAAAAGCTAAAAATATATCAAAGTTCATTTTAAGATGTGTTTTTTTCTTACATATATATAAACTTCATTTTTAATATCTATATTTAACATACACTGAAGTGACAAAAGTCATGGGATACCTCTTAATATCGTGTCGGCCTCCTTTCGCCCGGCGAAGTGCAGCAACTCGACGTGGCATGGACTCAACAAGTCGTTGGAAGTCTTCTGCAGGAATATTGAACCATGCTGTTTCGATAGACGTCCATAATTGTGAAAGCGTTGATGGTGCAGGATTTTGGGCACGAACAGACCTCTCGATGATGTCCCATAAATGCTCGATGGAATTCATGTCGGGCGATCTAGGTGGCCAGATCATTCGTTGGAATTGTCCAGAATGTTCTTCAAACCAATCGCGAACAGTTGTGGCCCGGTGACATGGCGCATTGTCATCCATAAAAATCCCATCGTTGTTTGGGTACATGAAGTCCATGAATGGCTGCAAGTGATCTCCAAGTAGCTGAACATAAGCATTTCCAGTCAATGTTCGGTCCAGTCGCACCAGAGGACCAAGTCCATGCCATGAAAAAACAGCCCACACCATTACGGAGCCACCACCAGCTTGAACAGTGCCTTGCTGACAGTTTGGGTCCATGGCTTCGTGGGGTCTGCGCCACACTCGAACCCTACCATCAGCTCTTACCAACTGAAATCGTGACTCATCGGACCAGGTCACGGTTTTCCATTCATCTAGGGAACCAACCGATATTTTCACGTGCCCACGAGAGTCGCTGCAAGCGATGTCGTTCTGTCAGTAAAGGCACTCGAGTCGGTCTTCTGCTGGAATAGCCCAAAGAAAGCCAAATTTCTCCGCACAGTTCTAACAGACAAGTTTTACGTCCCACATTGATTTCTGCGGTTATTTGACGCAGTGTTGCTTGTTTTTAGAATTTACGACTCTTTGCAGACGTCGCCGGTCTCGGTCGTTAAGTGCAGGCGGTCGACCACTGCGCTGTCCATGGTGGGATGTTATGCCTGAAATTGTTACGGCACATTTTGACACAGTGGATCTGGGAATGTTGAATTCAATAACGATTTCGAAATTTGACCCATGCGTCTAGCTCAACTAACATTCGCGTTCAAAGTCTGTTAATTCCCGTCGTGCTGTCATCATCATGTCAAAACCTCTTCACATGAATAACTTGAACAGAAATGAAAGCTCTCGAAAGCACTGCGCATTTATACCTGTTCTACGCGATGCTACTGCTATCTGAAAATTTGCATATTTATCCCATGACTTTTTTCAACAGTGTATTTAGGACTCTTGTAAATGCTCTGCTAATAAATCTATATTTCACACAAGATTTACAACTATTAAGATTTATAACGTTTGTTGTTTAACACACTCGTTTTAACATACAAGATTTGTTATTTCTATTATAAATCTATATTTCAACTTTCTATGAAGAAAATTATAATTTTTTAGTTATCTCTTCATGTTTAAAAGTCAATAAAAATATAACTAAATATATAAAATAATTTTCTTTACAATGTTTAAGCATCAGTACAGTAATTTTAATGCACTAATATTTGAAGTTCACTTAATTTTATTACTAAAATTTCAATATTTTAAACTGTAAAATGTATATTTTGTTCTTCATTTGCATATTGTTGCTTACTGATGTGTCATACTTAATCATTTCCCAATACATGAGCAGGGAAGTGGATATTTCACGAATCAGTTACTTAGTGTTCAATTTCAGCGTACCCAAATCCTTAAGCCTCGTTCCCACCGATGCAAGAGGCGTTTAAGCGTGAAGCGCTGACCAACACTAGCCTCGCCACGTTCGCATGAAACCGGTTTGGAATCCACCGCTTCGAGTTGACCCACTTTCAACTTGAAGCGGAACTTCACTAGGCGTAATACTATTTCTGACGTTTCACTGTGAAGGGGTCGAAAAAATTTTCTTGCCTGCCTGCGTGAATCTTCAATGCTTCACACCTCAGTGGGAACGAGCCTTTATTCCTCAGACACCTTAAAACAATCTTTGTTAACACCAGGAGATTGCACCATCGGTGTAGTAGTTAACACCACACCCTGTATCAAAATGCCCACTTGGGTTTTTGGCTGAAATATTTCAAATTCTAAATGGCACTTTTGTTTAATGAGTGGCCTGAACGTTCATACTCAAAATCCGAAAATATTTTAATCTAAGATACATTATGTTTCTTAGTTATCTTTTGTCTTTTATATCGATTGACTATTTTGCATTATCGTTTGAATTGTTTGTTCTCTTAATAATTGGTTTCATGCAAAAAAAAAGTACCCTCTTTCATGTTTTAAAATCATAAATCCATTATGACAAAAAATTATCAAATTAAAAGGAAACATTCCGAATTTGTATTATGTACTAGTTTCATTAAGTTTATTGCATTTGAGCTCATCAATATGCATGTCTACTTCATTGTTTATGTATTGCTACCTATCTGAATAAATTCAATACTCTTATTTCTATCTGTAACCCATTAGTAGCAAATATTTTTATTTCTTGATTGAAGCATTCTGTGTATCATTAAATATTCGCACACTTCTGTAGCTCCTTCCTGCCCAAGAGCAGCACAGATCTTCAAAAATATACTATATTTTTTCTGTATGCACAGTAAATTTAAATTAACTGAAACCTATGAGATTTTCTTTGATTGAATTCTTATGTGTGCATATTGCCACAAGTACAACATATTTTTTTTTTCGCCTAAAATATTATTATTAGCTTTTCAATTCAACAGATTATTTCATTTTTAAAAGATGTGACTGAAAAATTTGACAATAGGAAATAATTTGTCAATTCTATCGAAAAGATTAAATTATTCAATATATAACATGAATGTAGTGAAAGGTTATATTTGTTATTAAAAGGAAATATGATTTCAAATTTAATTCCTTAATTCATATTTGAAAGGAATCCAATAATCCAAGGTAAAACAAATGTCTCTAATTTTATAAACAATTATTATACAGTCATTTCAAAGAAAATGATATCTAGATAATTATGTGAATGCAAATTATAGTTTGCATAAAAATTAATATTCTGTGCATTCATTTGATAAATGGTTCAAGAATCTCTTAGTGTAAAAATTATATGATAAATATTTGAACCATTTCAAAATGTTTAATATTCAATCATAAGTTTACTATTGTACTGTTTACATATTGTCAAAACCCTTTTATGTCATTATTTTATTTTATTTTTGTATTAATGATTGCTTTTATTTTTAAGGGCACCAAATTTCCAGCTCCTGCTCCACTCAAGCCAGCCAGCTGGTGAGTATTTTCTTTACTTGGATAATGATTTTTTTTTTTTTTTTAAAGTCTCTAGTAGTGATTACGAACTGTTGTAGAAATGAATTATAAGTAATTTTGCTAAGTCTATGGACATAAAAAAAACATGTTTTGTGTGTTGTTGTTGTTGTTGTTTTTAATTCTGTAGAATCCACTGTTTGAAAGTCACTATTTTAAGTTGTCTCATTTTTTTTTTTACATTTAATATTACTAATTTAACTTTAAAAATAACTGAATTAAATATTTTGATTAATATTATGTTCAAATTTAACTTAAAAGATATTTTCATTAGATTAATATTTGGAATGTTATCAAACTCATGCTGTTTTTTTATATATATTATTGCAGAAGCCTGAACCTCCGAGGAGACCTGGTCGACCCGTAAGTGTTCTATTTCTTCAAAATTAATTTTTGTAATATCTAAACTTGCAAGCCTTTTCCCATTAAGGCAATCGGACGGCATAGTGTTAATATAAGAATTTGAATGACAATACGTTATGCCAATAAATTATTTCAGCAATTTTTAGATTTAATTCTAAAATTGCGACGAATAATGGTAACAATTCATCAATCGCTTACTGTATATTAACTTGTACAGGTATAAATAAATATGCATCTG
>BPLR01010743.1:0-62932 GCA_021605095.1 Caerostris extrusa
ATTTTGGAAAATTGGGATTACAGTAAGTTTTTCAAAGGAATTTTTGATTGAAAAATAGTAAAAGTTTTAGAATGGGCATAATGAATCCAACATTAAATTAAATTACAACATTTCACCCAAGAACTTTTAAAAGGTTAATAAAGAAAAGTTTAAAGTCAGTCACTTTTGAAGAATCTTTACTAAGGAGAATAGTCCGAAGGCATATAATTTAATTAGCAAGAAAATAGGATATTTATGAATTAACGGGAAGGTATTAACCAAAAATATTTTAAACATCTGGCATTGGGAATAAAATATTGGCTTGTGAAGACCTTATTATTATTGTATTAAAGTCACAAAATATTATTTACATATGTATGGAATTCTGTATTCTTCTTCTGTTCTTACTATATAACATGATATTTAACTTTTTCAAACCGTTAACATTGGAGAAATCAAAAATGCATTAATTGGCCCAATAACGAGTCAATAAAATAAAGGTAATTACTGTAACAATATATAAGCAGAAACTGAAAGTCAAAATCTTTCAATTAAACCACAAGCTTCTGAAAAGCCAAAACTTTATAATATTAAGAACACTTTATATCAAAAAGCATCGCAATCAGAACATACCGAAGCTTTGTATTGCAGGAATTGAAATAATTGTTTAGAAGAGCCAAACTTCCTTCTAGCCGTATGTTCCTATCTGCCATTATAGCTTAAGTCTAAAATACAGTAAAAAAACTCCTGATTACTAAAAAAAATATAGAAGAAGTTTGAAACATTGAACTGCCACATCAGCTTATCATTAACTACAGGGGAAGAAAAGTCCTTGAAATCTTTTTTTAATATTTTGATATTAAAGGACATAATAATTTTGTTTTATAACTGTGTTACTTACTTTTGAAACTATAGTTTAAAAGATGTGAAATCCTGCGCAACTGTGTTTTCTTTGAATCAAAGTTTACATTTTTAACCCATAGAGTTTTTAAGTTATAAAAATACTGATGCAAATGCATATATATGTTTTAAAAATTCCATCTTAGCAATTTCATAGTAAAGAATTAAAAAAAAATACAGAAGCCATAAAGTTAAATCACTCCTATATAAATATGGTGAATTATTATTTGTTTATGTAAAATATTGGAGTATTATTTGCGGCAGTTGTTGTATTTAAATACAGAATAATGCAGTAAAAGATTATGATATAGTGTTAAATGTTAGTATCAAAGAACTGGTATTTCGTTTATATAACGAGACACATTCCTTAAATATTTCCAACACATTTCAGACACCTACCAAAATAATATTTCAAATTGTTGTTTAAAAAGAACTTCATCATCAAAATAGAAACGCATGAAAGTAAAAGCCGATTTTTAACTTTCTTACGAGTTTAGTGCATTTTGTACGTAGATAGGGATTGTGTATATATATATATATATATCTCTGTATATGAGGCCCTAGCTATCATGCTTACACGAAATATTGGATAAATTTTAGTGGTTTCCAAAGATATTTTGAGGGTATACTTTGCAATAACATTTGTTAAACTCTAATAGTTACCGTGACAGTGATAGAATTTCGAAAAGTCAATGGCAATTATTTTTATTATTATTGGAATGTGATTTCACAGTGGAAAACCATGCAAATTCTGTTGGAGGTACCTGTAGTACGAATATAGGTGGCGCTATGAACAGACTAAAGACAAGAGGAAACAATTGTGACGCTCATCAGAAAACTAGCTCATTCTTTTAATGACGTCACATTTACAAAAAAAATATCTTCGACTCTGATGGCAGTCTATTGAAACCCTCGAAACGAAGAAGAGACCAAGGTACGCAAATTTCCTGGTTCGGAGTAAGACATTGTCATGATTGATGATGTTACTCGTGAAAGAAAAGGACGCTGCAAAAATGCGTGCAGCGCATGCTGCATCCTTAACAAAATACTGCTTAAAAGGAAACAATGTTAGATTTATTATGTAAGAAGGGCAAGATGCCCCAGAGGTTTTTGACAGTTCACATAGCAGAAACCAACGGCTACGCCTATGCCGGTATCTACTAAAAGCTTTAAGGGATTTATTAAGCAAATTTGAAGAAACTGGTTTCACATGTTGGACGATCACTGTTTGTACGACCTTCCGTTCTTGACGTGGGTGGTGTAGAAGGCTACCAACTATGGTTACATGTCGCGAATGAATTCTCATCCGGTAGCTGGACCGGCATGTTGGACTTTATGCTTTTTATGGATGGATAAAGTCCATTCGTTAATTCGAAGAACTGCCATGCACTGGGCAGACACTAAACACAATAACGTAGTTATACTTCCGTTAAACGATAAAAAAGGATTGTTTAGTGTGGTATGACAAACATCTATATCCGCGCCCTTAGCGTTTTGAAGAGGTTATTGCCGAATGTCTACAAAATGATGGTAGAAAGTATCCGCTATCTAGAAATGTAGACTAATTGCGTAATTCCTGATTTCTAATGGGAATTACTCTTATCTCACATCGTGTAGATGCAAGATGGCATTTCCATGCTCTTGCCAAATTACTCCGTTTACTGTCAAATTTTCTTAGCATAACAGTTTGAGGATTGGCTGCGACATTTATGTCTCCATGGCCGCCAAAGGCCAATCAACCGTTGGGGGCTGTTGGAATATATTAATGAAATACGAGACTTACCGATGTGCAACAAAAAAATCTAATCGACACTATTGCTACAACTCTAAAAACATGTTTTAATCTCCAGCCTTCGGATATGCTCAACTACTATAGTGACTTGGAATTAACGAGCGGATTTATCTAATTAATACAAATTTAAATTTTATATTTTATGAAAATTTTTTTTGTGAGAATATAAACTGCTTAGTTTATATGCTATATATATATATAGTTATGCTTGTTTAATAACTCCGCCGCGTGCATTATTATTAATTTCTCCGACATGAATTATTTTAAGCATTTAAATAATGTTAGATTTACGGAATATGTGTATAGAATCCTACTGTACAACATTTCTTAAGTTACAATTTTGATTCGATGTCTATCTCCCTTGCTCATACAATATTGAAAATGCTTTGAATAGAATTATTATTAATTAATGAGTCTGCGTTTATCGTTTATAAATATACACGTATATTTATAAACGATAATTTATTAATAATATTTTAATTAAACAACGAATTTACAAGTCGATCTTGGAAGTGCTTTTTTTTTTTCAAAATTGTACTCTAAGTCCAAAACCCGCATATAAGCCGAAAAAAAGGATAATTATTGTATAGTTCAAATATGTAGCCGTAAGGGCGAAAATGTTGCCAAGCAGGTAAAATGGAGGGGATATTTTTCAATCAAATCACTATACTTAAAGTAAAACGCCAGATGCCCACAACGACATTACAATTCCGTAGTCCTACCTGAAGCTAGCATATTGTTCTAATATCCAATTCAGTTGTTGTCTTCTAACAAACCCAAAAAAGTAAAATAAAAGATTAAAATAAATTACCTTCTTCATTATTATTTTTATATGCTAATTACTTACGTTATTATTAATTTTGGTCCGTTATTTTATTGTTCCCTCTACTGTATTTATTGGTAATTTCGCTTTTAATCGGATGCAAATTTTTCCAACAATAAATTTTTCTTTTTGACGTCTACACAGTAAACCACAATATAAACAATTTGCAAAATAAAGCAATTTATTTTCATAAAACAAGTAACTCATCTCATTTAAAATAATTTTACATAAAACTAAGAAATGCAAACAAAATATAAAAAGTGCTATATTTAGCGATTTATGGCTCGCAACCGGCTAATGGAAAAATACCTATATTTTTTGCAAGATGAGCAGATCCGTATATAAACCGACGCCTATAATATAGCTTTATAAATAAATATAAAAATTCTCGGTTATACTCAGAAATATACGGTATATTTTCTTATATGCATTAAATCCTACCTTTCAAATATTCTGAATTTGTCTTCGAGACTCAATTAATTTGTGAAGAACATTAAGTAAGTTTTTTAAAAATAATTTAATTAATTAAAATTTAAGGTTATTGTAATTTGTACTTTCTTTATTCATCAAAAAATATGTTTTATTTCCTCCTAGTTCCAAATAAAGAAAACATTTGTTCAATATTAAATATGGCTGGAAAAGACTTTGCATTACATGCTAAATCATTGCTATGTCCTTAAAAATATATGCTTTTAAGTTCTGCCCTTCAGATATGTCCAATTTACAAACGTGACTCGATTAACGTCACGACGTTAATTTTCATTCACATTTCAGAATGAATCCTTCATAAGCCTTCACATGGATGGAGTTAAATCTCGTCCGACATTGACATGCAAAACAGCCGGATGGAGTCATTTCGGTCGTTCTGATGTTTATGCTTCATGAGTTCCTTCTTTTTGTGAAGAGAAGACGTTATGCAAATTAGTCCAAGTCCACGTCCACCATTTGAACACTCAGATGAGCAGAAGGGGATTTGGAACTGCTGAAGAAATGACCGTTTATAACTCGGACGGCTTTTCGGATGTAATCCCCACGTCTTCGCTGAGAATGCCTTTTCTTAGGGAAAAATGCGTTTCGAAAAGGGAATTTATGTGGATATTTTTCCCTGCGTGGCTCTGGAGAAAGCTCTGAGACACCATCACTTATTTTAAGAACTTTTCGAAATGTATATAGAGAATGGTATTTGAAAAGGTACTTCGGAACGTAGCATCGAGGCGAATAGCTTTCGTATGGATATTTATATATTGATTAGAGTTTAAATTCTTTAAAAAATTATGGCGAGGAATTCCTTTAAAACATAATATAGAGATATGACTATACAGTACAGTGCACAATTTCTTTAGTTATAAATTTTTATTTAATTTCTACTGAGATGATTTTTAAGTTGAGTGCTTAATAGTTTTTATAAACTAGAATTTATCAATAATTTATTCTTTGTATTTTGATATACTTTCCTATTTATGAATTGTATCTATCTAATATCTTTTTTCCATAATATGCTTTGGTATGTATGTAAATAAAGGCAGGAATGATATTTACTACACGTTAAAGATGTATAAATATGAAAATACTAATAAGAGGTGTCTTGTTAGTAACAAGGGCTTTTTGGAATATATATTACTTGCATTATTCAATACAAAAATTTATTTGAAATAATTGTGAATTAATTATTGTGAAAACAATTGTTGATTCTTCATTAATGTCTGTTAATTCATAAGCACATGTATAGAATTAATTTTAATTACTTCTTTTGTTTAAATTTCAATAAATTCCATCCAAATCAGTTAATGAGACTTATATCCCTTAAATGCGATCTAATTATTAATAACAGAAAAAGATTAGAAACTGAAAAAAAATTATTTGTATCCTACAAAATTATAATTAAATTATTCTTATACGTGTACTTAATTCACTGCAACTTTAACGTTATTTTCAATCAACAACGCATACTTATTTCACTGCAAAGTTTGAAATAGTTGAAATTTTCGTAGGTAGCAAAATAAAAAAAAAAGTTCAGATTCAGTTATAAGTTATGCATCAAGATATTTTAAATAAAAATTAAGATAATAATAAGATTAAAATAATAAAATGCACAGTTAATTTTAAATTATTTAAGTATTAAAATAAAAAGAATAAAATAACAATTTGCACAAGTTATTGAATTTTTCTGTTTCTAGTATGTGGAATTCATGCATTTAAGGAAAAATTCTTATCCTCAGCAACAACATACTGAAAAAATAAACATGGATATGAATATGTTTTACTACTATTAATCATAGAATGGATAGATGTTACTAACCATATTTATATAAACAATACATTTGTCAAACAGACATATTTTGGACATCAGTATGAGAGAAAAATTGAAAAATTTTGGTGCTTTGTTTTGTTGTTGTTATTTTTTATTTTAATTTGTTTTTATGACCAAACCTGTAAAATCTAAAGGGTCTGTTTAAACTGGTTTCAACAAAAAAATAATATGCACTAAAAAATTAGCTAGCTAATTACTAATTAAATTAGCTAATTACAAAGCTTTTATTAATAATTTTCTTTAATGTTTATTATTATTAACATTACATTTAATGAGAAAAAAATATATGCATATAGTAGAACATTAAAATATTTTAAATATTTCAGCTTTAAATATTTAAGAATCTTTGAAGCCTGTTGTATTTTTTTGATTAAAATGTCCCTTTTTATAATCATGCCAATTATTTATACAAATGTATCATAATTTTATTATTATACAACAAATAGTAAATTAAAAAAAAAAAAATATAGCATTGAGGTACCTAATTTGAAAATTTTTTATGGTATACCTAAAATCCTAATTTTAATTTTTATTGTGTATTTTAAATCACAGGAATTTGTTTTTAAAACTAAGGACCTAGGCTACTTACCTAAACCTAGGCTACTTACGTAAGATGCATAAATAGTATTACGCCCGATACATACATAGTACCAATTGAGGGAATGATGGACTCTCAAAAATATATTTCAGTATTACGAGAAAAATTGTTCCTTTTATGCAAACGTTCGTTGGCAGTATCGGTGTGTTTCTACAAGATCTTGTTCCATGCCATACTTCTAAACTAACAACAAAATTTCTACAAGAAAAAAATTAAACATTTTCTGATTGGCCTGGTAATTCTCCAGATGTTAATCCCATTAAAAAATTGTGAAGCATTGTGAAGAGACATGTGAGTAAAATGGACTGCTCAACCACGAGAAAAATGATTGAGGATGCCGTAAAAGTTTGGTTTCGTGATGACGACATCAAAAATGTATGCTCTAAATTAGGGGAATCCATGCCGAAACATACTACAGGATATCATTATAGCTAGAGGTGGACACATTAATGTTCTGAAATATATATAAGGGAACTTATGCTAATTAAATCTCTCATATATGAAAGTCTTTGCATTTGTCCCAATTAATTTGCACAGTACTGTAGTTACGTCAGCTTTGCTGCTAGCAAATCAGCTTTAGCCATGATGCATCATAGGAGGGATGCTGTACTCTATGCCCTCAAAAAGAGAATTAATGCATTTCAGAAGGACTTTAGAAAAATATTCACTTGCATGCTTAGCATAAAAGAAAAGTTCTTAAAAGTCTGGTCTTTTCAGAGCAGTGACATAAAAGAGCAAGCATAGTGAAAAAAAAGATATTTCTCTCTCAATTGCTTATCAGTTTATTTGGTTCCTCAGCAAAACTTATTACATATGAGGAAACTATTGTATTTTACAATACAATAGTTTTCCATGATTGTACCTCATTGACTTCATTTTGTCAAGATTTGTAATGCTAAAAAGGATGTCCTTCCATATTTTTAAAAGAATTCGAAGTTATCATTCACAAATTTTTTGTATTAGATCTGTATAAAACTTTCAAGAATTTCATTAACAATAAATTTTTTAATGATAAATAGAAAGAATAATGCTTTTCATTGTTGACAATCAACAATTTCAACATTTAACATGTATGAATCTAGCAGATTTAATACCAGCAATATGCATTGCATAAGAAATGTTTGCTTGAACACAATGCTAGGACACAATAAATATTGTTAAGACATAAAATAGATTGTCAGGGCAGTCCAAAGGCAAATTTGAAGACAATTTTTCCTTTTCCTTCCTTTCTCTCAAAGTTAAAACAATTTCCCCGACACGGCTGTAACACAAAATATTGATTTTTTTTCCCGATTCCGGAGTTCTATGGAACTGTATATTCATTGTTTCTTTCTTGTGCTTTATGTTAGATGTATAAAAATATCTGTTGTATTTCATGAGTATAGTTTTAGTGGTATTTGTTGTATTAAAACAAAAGTAATATAAAAAAAAGTTTTAATCAATTCCTACTTTTTCACTATATTGCAGAAAGTCCTTTATAAATAATTTTCCTTCATTTTTTAAAATTTATCTGGCGCCATCTATTGATAGATATATGCAACTTACATCTAAAAAAAAAAAACTAAAAATTAATTAATTAAATTTAATTAATGAATTAATATTAAAAAAAAACTATATTAACATCAAGTGTCATCCACTACAAGTTAAAAATGTTTTTAAACTTGAGTGGATGAATAAAAAGTATTTTATTAACGATTGAAAATTTGAACAAGATATATATAGGGGAAAGTGTGAGCTAATAGAAGGAATTGAATAAACAGCTTAACTTAACGAAAATCTATGTTTAAAATGCACAATTTTCAAAATATTCTTAATGCTCTTCATCTCGAAAGTTTCCAAATTTATTACAAAACTTTCAGAAATAGTTGGGTTAATTAGTTAGTTAAAGTTATGTTTTATTTACAAATCTCGTCGGAATCTTTTGATTGTCGATGCCTTTACAAGTTTCTTTGTTTTTTATTTCTACCCCCACCCCCCTCAATTTTACCAATGTGTTACGGCAAAAAAAAAAATCGCTTGTTTAAGATGACCGTAAATTGGTTGTTTATACTTACAATTTCTCATATTTTCAAAAGTTTTTCCTTATCCCACTTGGTAGACAGCAACATCTCTAGACCAAGTACCAGAACTCTTATGGTCTCATGGAAGGAGGGTAAGGGGGGGGACATATTTTCTCTTGTAATGGAGCACCATCAGGTAGAAATCTGACTTGGCTCCATGACGCTAAAAAAGGAATGCAGTGTTTCCGGGAGGACATTTAGGGGGAACTAAATGTCCTGAATGTAAAATAAACTAAGCCCATATTTAAGATGTATGAGAGAAACCCTGGTAACTCTCCCAGATAGTTTTGATTCACGAGGCAAGATGCTGAACATCACAAACGCCATCAAATCTCCTCGTTTTTGAAACAGCGTCTACAACTAAGCCGCCAGCGAATTGAACATCCGACCTAATGCTCACCAGTGGCGTACGTTGCGTTCAACATTAGCATTAGCATGTAATTTTACGTATTTCATAGGAAGTATACATAATGTAGAAAATATAAAATTTTAATTTAATTAAAAAATTATACAAATATGATATATATATATTCTTGGCAGCTATTATTGTTCAAAATGTAGGTAATACACTTTAACTGAATAAAAATATATCCCATATTTTATTCATGATGACTATAAAGTAATTTAAAATAATGTGACCAGTGGCAGTCGACATCAAACCCATTGGTTACATAAATTTAATATCAGGACTCCTTATAATAAGTTACGCATGTATTTTTATTATATCTAAAACTTTTAAATTTATATGAATAAAGAAAAATATATAACTTTTTCTCTATCTATTGCTTTACACATTTTCTTTTTGGGATAATAGCTTTAAAGAAAAATATATTACATAAATTCAATATACATATTAAAAACATTCTGGGTAACAATATATAATTAAAAAATATTTATCTGTTGTTGTCTGATCTATATTTGTTTATTTATTATGAGTTGCAGTCATATAATAAGCAATATACTCTAAAATATTTATATCTTGAAAAACAATTTAAATTAATATATTAAAAAATTAATAAATAAACTACATTTTTGTGAGAATATATAATGTATATACTTGATTAATACAATAAAAATAATATAATATATTTATAAATATCTATTATATATATATATGAAAAATGTACTTATAATTATTACTATATATTTAAGAAATATGAATTTTCAAGTAATATCAGTTTTTGCTTTAAAGGGAAAAATTTTCTTAAAAAATCCCTACATAAACTAAAACAACACTATTTTTACGAGCAACCTCAGATGAATCGCATTTCGTTCTGATGAGGAGATATTCTTCTATGATAAAGTAATCTTTATAAATCGCATAGTAAACCGCTTTCGGAAGAAGAATAAAGTAAAAGGTATTCATTTAATGTGGCTGAAAAGCCGGTGGCATTGTTACCGCATAAAAAGAAAGATAAATTCAGCCATTGTGTCGAGAAAATGAAATGGAGGTTTGAAAGCTTAAATCCACTTGGTGTAACTCGAGTGGGAATGTATGACAAGGAAATTTCAATGCTCTTGATGTATAAATTATACGGGAATCCCTGTAGGGATTTATCTGTGAAAGGAAATAATATTGTGTCTGCATTTTGTAAGCAATTTTTTTTTTGCAGATTAAGAGTTAATAGAATCCGCTATAATAATAATATGTTAATGATAAAAAATTGAAAATAAAATAAATGCATGTCTTATTTATCCTATGCGTCAGTTGAAACCATTAATATATACGGATAACTCCTCAGTTATTAGATACATGACAAAATTGAAGACATAAAGTTATATAAATAAGGTATCAATTAATTTATAATATGGCTGCGAAATTTAACGACTTTTGATGGAGATTTTTTGGTTACTGCTAGTATATTTAAGTAATATTCCATTGCATGTCATGCATTAGCAAGCATGTTTTAATAGAATCCGCTATAATAATATGCTAATGACAAAATTGAAAATAAGATAAATACATGTCTCATCTTTCCTATGCATCAGTTGAAATCATTAAATATATAGTATATGGATAGCCCATCAATTATTGGATACATCACAAAATTAGAAGACATGAAGTGATATGAATAAGGTATCGATTAATTTACAATATGGCTACAAAAGTTAACGAATTTTGATATGATATTTCTTGGCTACTACTACTATATTTAAGTAATGCTCCATTGAATGTCCTGTATTTGCAAGCATTTTAATGGGTTACAGAATTCTATGTGATTTTATATGAGCCTAGAATTTGGCTATTTGGGATTATGAAAGCTTGTGGCACAAAGGAACTGAAGCAGTATGTTACAGTAGTTATTAATTCTATAAGTCCTTGTATAGTTAATTGTATGTTTACAGAACACATAAATAAACATTGTTTAAAAAAAATATTATCGTGTATTCATTCCAAATTTTACTCGTAAATATTCATTTCAATTATACATACACAAGAAACAAACCAAATAAATCATATAATAAAAACTTTGCACTTTCATTCTGCTGGTACGATTATGTAGAAAATCAGAGAATCTATGAACGCATTACGAAAGTTCTATTAAAAACAAGCAAATAATATAAAAATAACTGCTTTTACTAGTAGACAGTATAAATATACAAAACTAGCAAATTTCGATGTGATATACCTTGTTTTCTGATAGTAACCCAAACAATAATCGAGGATTCATGTAATATTCCGGCAAGCATTTCAAACTGTATCGAATATATTATACTGATCATAAAATCTTTTAATTGGCAGGAAATGAAGCAATGTATCACAACTTCTATTCCAGAGCTGAATATACAACGGAAATTCCATAACCCTTCCGACGCATCCAACATATGGTATAAAATCGACTATGGCATGGTATAATAAGCAACCAAGATATCAAGCTTAGAAATCTATAAACATTTGTAATTATGATGTAAGTTAGTAAAAATAAATTATTTCTAGCTTATTATATATTTTTTTGTAATGTGTATAACATTAATTATTATATATCTTGGGATGTGTTTATTGAATCTTAAGAACCGTGTATGATTTACGTTCGTAAATGGAAATTCCAGCCATTCCTTTTAAAATGTAGATTTTAACATTTTCAGAGAGGTAGGAGAAAAATCATTAACAATTAAGTCTATTTCAAAGATTATTAAAATAGTGCATGTAATTTTAATCATATATCCCTGTCTGTACATGCGTCTTCATGATACTTCCCTCATTGAATAAATTTTTTATTTCCTTTTCTGCAGCATATAGTATCATGAATGGGACAGGGTTTTTATTTTTTAGATTTAAAGCATTTTTATACAAAAATTCTGCTCTATTTTTAAAATTTGTTTCCATATTTAGTCCGATCTGGAAAATTGGTCAGCATCCAAGTCAGACGAATTCAAAGGGGCAGCGCCATAGAGGGAGAAAATATCATTCAAAAGTAATTTGAATTACAATCAAAATTTTAGTTTTGTAATAATTAAAATTTTATATTACAAAACTATTTAAATAAAACTAGATGAAAAAAAAAATTCCACACTAACTGATATTTTTCATTCAAAGCAGCTCTTCGAAGTGTATATCTGACTAGCCCCCTATCAAGTAATCGATTCATCCATTTCCTCTAATAATCGGATGTTTACCAATCCATGTTATCTGTGGTCGGACTATAACATATATAACATGAAAAGTTTGAAGCTTTCATTCAATGGTAAAGAGACCAGTGAAATAAAAAGAAATAAAAAGCCCATGAATCATTGGGAATCTACATCATTGGGAATCTACTAAAGTGTTCCACTTGATATTTTTCGGCATATTTTACCAGTTTGTGAAACTAAAAAAACATAAATTACAATTAGTATTGTACTCCAGCTAATTTCTCTTGGTATACGCAAGTTCAAATTTACTTTCAAAAATTACACCAATATGCTTTCCAAACATTATAATAATATTACTTTTGAAGTACACTTATGTGAAATGGCCACTGGGATCGATCACAATTTCAGATGAATTAATCATTAGACATTAAATCACTTATATATATATATATATATATATATATATTATTGTAACTATATATATACATATATATATATATACACATATATATATATATATATATATATATATATATATATATATATATATATATATATATATATATATATATACTAGAAGACCCGGCCACGCGTTGCTGTGGCTTTCTTGTATTTCGTTCAATTATTAGATACTATAATTGGTATTGTTAAGGAAGTGATTGGTAAAGAATGATGAAAAGATTAAATTAAGTTTCAACGAATAGAAAATGTTTAATTTTTATTAATTTAATGAATGAGGTAGATAATGTTGATTTTGAAGACTGTTTTATAATTATTTTACGTAATATAATTTTTTAATAATCATTACTTTCATTTAACTAAGAACTAAGCGATGAACAATATTTCTTGTTAGTCTGTTTTTCGTCGAAATAAATAAATTCGATGGTTTTCGAACACGTGAGCATGCAACATACCGCTGCCCATGGGAGAAACACGGATTCTGAGGTTAGATTTTTTTTTGGTGGTCGTTTACTGAAAATGATAATTGAAAAAATACAATACAATTAAAATAAAATCGGGATATAATAAGAAAAGACTTTAAAAAAAAAATTCACAATAAAATACAAATGCAAACGATCGTTTAAGGTACACGAACACCTTCGAAGGAATTTTTTGAAATTTTTTATCTTTTTGTACACATTTTTTGGATTGAATGTATTTAAAAACTAATGATTTCACATAAAAATTTCATTATTTTTTAAAATTTTTTATAAGCTAAAATAAGGGTAAAAATGGCCAAAAATTGATACTGTTACAAAACCTGATATCAAATCAATATTTTTTAAATTTCTAAGTTTGTATTTGTTTGTACTAACATTTTACAGTGAATAGACCTCTGGTAAACTTATATCTTTATTATTTATTATTTTGTGCTAGTTTAAATGCTGCCGACACAAAATTCTTCCAAAATTTGCATGTAATTTCAAGTTTAACAATTGAAATAAAAAATATTTATGTAGCTATAATCATTTCAGAAGTCTATTCCCTGTAAATATTTATGAAAAACATAAATACAAAGTTTTGTAGCATTTGGATGAAAATTACTTGTGTTATGGTGTTTCACATGAAAACAAAAAGCATAAAAATTAATTCTGAGAAAAGCTAAAAACAACTTTTAATTAGGTATATTACTTTTAAAAAATGTTGTAAATATATTAAAATGCCATTGAATTATCAAGTTCATAGTCTTATTTATTAAAAAATATAGTTTTGTTTTTCCTTAAAGCTGTAAATAATTTTTGAGCTTTGTTTTGAAAAAGTTAAAATTTGCTCGACAAACTTTTTTACAACTTCCTGCTATTTGCAAAGGCTTTTAATATGAAATGACATGAATTTAAAATATTTAGCCTTTTTGCAAGTGTTTTGATTAAATATATTCAACACCTTTGAATTTCCCATAAAAATATCAACTTTAACTATTCTTTATACAATTTATTCTTTAAAATATGGATAAACATTGCAAAAATGTGATATTGTTACAAAATTTTATAATTCAAAAATAAATAAAACATGAATAGTTTTTCCTTTGCAAGTATTTTTATGCTGGGAATATCCTTATGTAGGTAATATACTGTTTTCAAATTTATATCTCAATTATTTATACATTTTTGTATGCTTAAAGTTTGTCAACACAAACTTTTTTACAAATTTACAAAAATTCTTAGTTTAAAAACTAAAATAAAAATAATTTATGAATTTAGGTTAATTTCCATGTTCTATTCCTTTCATACATTTAAAGAAAACTTTACATGAAGTTTCAAAGCATTTAGAACAGAAATATTTTTATTCTGATGTTTTGAATGACAAAATGCATAAAAATTCAAATAAGAAATAATTAAAACCAACTTTTTAAATATAAATAAAAACAAATGTACATACATAAAAATGTTATTTAGCTTTAAATTCTCCTTTATTAATATAAACACTTATTTATTTGTTTTGTTTTCTTTAAATAACTTCCAACTTAAAAGTACCATTTGTCAATTTTTCTTCGACAATATTCAAATCACTCAAATTTATAACTCAAATTCTTTGTTTTTCAAATAACAAAAGTTTTTAAAATAAAATGTCCTTGATTTTCAACTTGCAACTATTATAATACCTTTTATAAAATTTTAATGTTATCATTATATCAAATAATTGCAGAGTTTACTTCATTTTTCACACTTTTCAAAAATCCTTGAAAATTCATCATCTTTCTTTAAAATTATATTGTCTATATTATATTATCTTGTAGATCACATTTCATTTTAGAATTCTTAATCAAATACAACACATGTTGACAAACTTTAAGCATAGAAAAGTTCAATGTTCTGATTCACAACTTTTCATTCAATATATTTTATTCAATTCAAACTTAGAAAATGTGTTTTTCTTCTTCACAAAAAATATTTTTATTATTTTATGATGAAAGAAATCACAAAACAAATGGAAAGTTAATGAGCTTTAATTTCTCCTTTATTAATATAAACACTTATTTATTTGTTTTGTTTTCTTTAAATAACTTCCAACTTAAAAGTACCATTTATCAATTTTTCTTCGACAATATTTAAATCACTCAAATTTATAACTAAAATTCTTTGTTTTTCAAATAACAAAAGTTTTAAAATAAAACGTCCTTGATTTTCAACTTGCAACCATTATAATACCTTTTTATAAAATTTTAATGTTATCATTATATCAAATAATTGCAGAGTTTACTTCATTTTCACACTTTTAAAAAAATCCTTAAAATTCATCATCTTTCTTTAAAATTATATTGTCTATATTATATTATCTTGTTAGATCACATTTCATTTTAGAATTCTTAATCAAATACAACACATGTTGACAAACTTTAAGCATAGAAAAGTTCAATGTTTTGATTCACAACTTTTCATTCAATATATTTTATTCCAATTCCAATTCAAACTTAGAAAATAAAAAAATATTGATAATCAAATCAGGTAATACTTACATTACATTTGATTTATTTCTCATAGAAATAATATAAATTTCATACAATATATTTTTTTCACAAAATTTAAAGTAGTACATAAAACAATAATATTCAGAACATGAGAATTTTACGGTTATGTAGTACAGGCATCGAGACACGGCGCCATCCTTTTATTGTGGTATATCTTTCGTCTGTGGTGGAAATAAACTTTTACTCCAACGATGAAATTAGTGCAAATAAGAATTCTGCAATTAATTATCGAAATAGCAATAAAATAGTCATTATATTGTTCGAAAAATGAAGCTACGAATTCCTCTAATTGCAGTATTGCAACCCTAAAGAAATTGGCGGAAAATTGGCGAAAATTCAGGGTTGCAAGATTGGCGCCTACCTCAATGGTAGATTTTAAACGATTTCATTGTTGCCACTACATTGGTTTGCCAAAGAAATTTAAAAAATATTTAGTGGTGGGCCACCCTTATCACTTAGGGGTTTAAAAATAGATTACGACCGATTCGCAGACCTACCAAACATGCACAAAAATTTTCATAAGAATCGGTCGAGCCGTTTCAGGGGTGGAGTTTGGCAACAAACACTGTGACACGAGAATTTTATATATTAGATATATATATATATATATATATATATATATGTGTGTGTGTGTGTGTATGTGTGCTTGCGCGTGGGTAATATATATAGTTTGATAAATATATAATTCAATGTTTAATAATAATGCTTAATAATATAAGTCAATGTTTTCAAAATATAGATGAAAGTTCTACACCTTCAAGTTCTTTGAATAAAATTTGAGTAGAATTTGGTACCTTCACTCTTTTGGTAAAAATTAACGGAACAAAATTGAGGTTGCATACCAAATATAAAAATTTATTTGATAAATACTTTTTTAATACAAATAGTTTTATATTCTAGTTTTATATTTCACTTTTCTTTATATACTTTCTATTTGTATATTTCAGCTCTTTAACAATCAAATTTAGTTTTAAGATAATTTTTAAATCAAACCACCAAGAGACGCAAGATACTATCAGGTAGCAGCAGTCAAGAAATGGTTTTGTGTTTAATAAAAATTGGGCAAGTTAGAATTTATTCTTAATTCTTTTCTTAACACAAAGGTGAAATAAATAATATCAAAGAATAATAATTAGAATGCGAATGCGATCTCTCACTTATATATATATACATGTATATTAATTGCCGATAATTAAATAATACAAGGCGCATCAAAAATAATAGTTTACGTTAGTCATTATATAATATAAATAATAGTCATTTTAATACAAACTACAAACACTTACACTACAATGCCAGTCTTCATCGATTAGACTAAATATACCCATTGCCAACGTACAAAGTATAATGTACGAAAATAGAAAGTAATGATGCCATTTATAGTTCAAGAAATCAATACACAGTAAGAATTTCCTACACTTCGGCCATTCTGCATTATTCTAAACGCGGAATCGATGAATATTTCATAAATTCAATTGATGTAATTGTGATGTTTCGTTAACTGATTTTCCTTACATCGTAGCAGTTATGATGTTTGCAGTTTACAGTTTCATACGGCCCTTGATATTTTTGCATGCAACTTCAAACCAGTTTCGAATTCTTTTTTAATCTCTTGATGACATCAATTCTTTCTTTTTATCATAATATTCTTATTTTTTAACTGAATCTTTTTAATATTTATTTCAGCTTGCTTTGTATGGCACCAAATTTTGGATATGTAGGTTTTCATTTTCATGAAAATTTCAAGAGCAGAAGTATGAGCTCTTTTATTAATGAAGGAACAACATAAATCTCTCGTTCATCTATTTCTTGACTATTTTACTGTTCTTTGGCTATTTTGGAATCGTCTATGTTTTTTAAAATACAAAAACAGCAAATCCACATGATCGTTTGTCGACTTTGGGCATCATAAATAAATTGTACATCTTTAATAATACCCTGTTTTCCAAAACTTTCTATCTCTCTCTCCCTCTTGAATAGATAAACTTATGCCAAATACTCCTAACCTGCATTAGGTTCTGGATTCTTCTTGTTTTCTATAAGTCTTCGCTGACTTGACATGAGAGAAAAACAGTATCGGGAAGAGTAACAGCCTTTTGGTACCATCACCCCATCACCTATCTCGTTTGCATCTTTATTTAAATCTATTTTGATGATTTCAATATGGTCATGAGAAAAATATACTTAAGCATGCTTTAAAATTTCAATATTTAGAATAATTCATTTCATTATATGAGTAGGAACAATGTGAAACTTCAATGAAAGTGTATGCTTATTAATAGTAATCGTTTTAATATTGTTTCTCCTAATTCAAGGGCAGGAAATTTTGTATAAGCATCTTCACGATTCCCACTTACATTACTTCCAGTATCAGTCAATGCAGAAAAGACAATTTCGTTGAACTTTTACCTTGATAGTAACTAATAAATTCAATTACAATTCTTTAAAATCCTTTTCAAAATTTAAATTGTTTTGTTGTATTATATGCTTGGAATAAATGTTACTTTTTCAATTATCTGTGTTATAGTGAAATTCAGGTGAGTTGTGATCTGAAGGTTTCTTCCATCTGTCATTTGTTTCAAGATGATATTGTTAGAGGTTGTTTCTGTCAGTTCTCCAAATGGTGGCATTATTCGTAAAATAGAAAGAAAATCTTATGATTTTATTTCAATCTCGGTTTGCAATATAGTGTTTTAGCACACATTCTTACATTTTCGTAATCCTCTAATTTACTCACATTTTAGTGACATTATCTGTGACCAGTCATCAAAGAATTGATCTCTAACATTTGATGAAACCATTCGTTTAATTTTGATAGAGAATTATTAAGTTTGACAGTTGCTTAAAGGTTTATTTTTCAATCCCAATATCATTTGTGTAAAATAGTTTTTAATGTTCGTATGCAAAATCTTCCAAGTAATCTCTGGGCTATTGCTATGGTACACAAAAAAAAGTTGTCTAAACCTTTCCGGAGTTATTTTAAACCTCTTTAGAAGTAAACTTTTAATATAATTACAATCATCTGCACGTTTTCGTCTTCTCTAGTTGCAATATGAGCTATTTTATTTGGTAATATGACAACTACGAAAGAAAGCCAAAACCTTTTTTGCAATATTTGTTTTCTTGAATATGACGTTCAAACAAAGTAAGATAAAGACTAATATTGTAGTTAGCAAGATAAAATTTCTGTATTAGACTTTAATATTTAATTTAAGTTTTACACTATTATAATTCGTATTTTTCCATTCTGTCATACTAGTTTCTCCAATTAAAATTCCATTTCACTTCTGGATTTCCTTTCTTCTGCTTCATCTTGGAATTTTCTTTTTCTTTATTTTTACATTCATCTATTATTGCATTAAATAATTTCTTTACAAAGTCTTCATAGATAGGAATTTCAACACTTTTAGTTCAACAATCCTTAAAGTATCAGTCTTTTCAAGTCTTAACACAGATACAAATATTCGGACGTCTTGCCTTAACGTTTTGCCGAGATATGCTACTTCGAGTTGTTGTTTAAGATAAATACTTTTTTTAACAATACACCCTTACAATACAGAATTACGATTATATCCTCATATAATATTACAATGACAACCTTTCAGATGAGTAACGTACAACTTCTCAGTAGTACGTTAGTTTTTCAATTCCTACTATTAGTTCACACTATCCTTATATATATCTTGTTCAAATTTTCAATCGTTCATAAAATACTTCTTATTCATCCTCGCAAGTTCAAATACATTTTTTTGAACTTGTAGTAGATGACATTTGATGTTAATGCAGTTTTTTTTTTCAAATATTAATTACTTAATTAAATTTAATTAATTAATTATATTTTTTTTTTTTTTAGATTTAAGTTGCATGTTTCTAATAATAGATGGCGCCAGATGTAAGAGTCAACTTTATTTGTAAAGGACTTTTTGCAATATAGTGAAAAAAAAGTAGGAATGAACTTAAAATTTTTTTTTTTTTTTTTTTATTACTTGTTTTAGCTTTGGTCGTTAACGCAATAAATATTTTTAAAAACCCCCTCGAAATACAACTTAATGATGCCATTTATAATTCTGTAAACTTGGCTGGATCTTGACAAAATATTATGTAGAATAGTTGCTGTTGGTTAAATACACAAGGCCCTTCAAAGTATAATTATACGTTAGCATTTAAATGCAAACAATTTCGGCAAGAAGCCATTCATCAATGTCTAGAATAATTATATCAACATACAAAGTATAACATACCAAAATACAGAGTAGTCAAGTACAAAAGTTTATAGTTCAAGAAATTAATAATTCCCACATTTGAACCATCTTGCTATATTTCGACCGCTGAATCGGCCAAAATTTCATCAAGTCAGCTGATGTAACTGTAATGTTTATTTGACCGACTTTATTTACATCTTAGCCTTCATGAAGTTTGTAGTTTTCGATTTCATATGATCTTTGATATTTTGAACGCAACTTTCAACCAGTAATAATTAGTAAGGAATTTCCTCTCTCTCTCTCTCTCTATATATATATATATATATGATATGAATATTTACGGTATTTCATATTTCAGCGTAACTTTAAAGCTGTACTAGTTTGTATTCTAATATTTTTCTCTGATTTAATTATTCTTTATTTAGCTAAAAAAAAAAAAAAAAAAACTACGAATAAATTCTAATTAATTAAACAAACATCATTTTCTATCTGGCGCTATATGGTGGCTTGATTTAAAATTTTCTTCATTTTGAATTTAATTGTTAAAAAATTAATTGAATTAAAGTTAGCTGTTTCAAATATTTTGTTTTTGAAATTTATAGATTGCAATTTTTTAACGTGTTTTTTTTTTCGGTTTCTTTCAAATATTGTACTAAACAGTCTTATTTATATTGTATTTTACAAATTTTATTTATTTATGAATAGTTATTAGCAATAAAAGTTTTCTTTACAACTTAGAAAGCAAAATTCTTTACCGTTATCAGAGTAACTAATTGTATTTCCATTAATTGCATTAGCACTAATGCTAACATTAATTTTTTTTATGAAGAAATAATTCGAATTATTATCATTTCAACTGCATAATTATTTTTAGTAATTAAATAGCAAAATAAAGTTAATTAATGAAAAATCAAATCAACCTAACTCAATTTGCAACTAAGTTTAGAAAATGGAGCTTTGCATGCAGTTGTTTCAACACATTTTTAAGCTCATTATTTAAATCAATCTAATAAATATAGAATTTTTAACTTCATAGTTGAAAAATTAATTTATTTATAGAATAGAGTAATTGAATTGTTCAATATTGAAAATGTTTACTATCATTTTATATACTTATTTCAGTGCTACAATTTATTACTTTTGCTAATTATTATTTAAATATTGGAAACAATTTCTCTGAATAATTGACTTTAAATTTAATAACAGTACACTAATGTTATTATTAACGTATCGGTAAAGAAAGGATCGTTTAATTAAGAAATAATTAAATATATAATTTTAAAATTAATTCTAATTTAAAATTAAATTTACAAAATATATTTATACAAATATATTTTCAATTTATTTTAACAAATAAAAATGTATTAAAAAATTATTTAATACAAATATTTGGCATTGTATACAAAAAATTGTATATATATCTCTATATATCTTCCTATGTTTACATATCTATTTATGTCTATATATTTTTCTATATATATTCATATATGCAGATGTTCATTTAGATTGTACTGGTAGAATATGATAGGACAAAATATTTATTCCTGTCAAATGCTTTCCTTAGAAAAATAGGTATTTATCGAGACAATGATCGATAGTTACAACTGATGAAACTATGCCAGAGGAATTTTAAAAAATAATATTGTACAACAATTTCCCCTTCACCAAATTTCATTAGTTTATAACCTTAAAATTTTTTTATTTGCCAGAAGGCAGACGACATGGGCCTATCATGGGGCTGTTGCGTCAATGATGAAGAAAAAGAAATTCTCTTTTTTAACACAATAGTAAATGTATACTAATATTAAAAAGATGTTTTGCTTTCGTCAGATGTTGCATATATTATATTTTAATGAAAAGGTTTAAAATAATAGGTTGTATGTCAAATAATAAAAAGAAATAACCCTGCATTTCAAATAATTCTCAGGTTACTAATAAAAATCATACATATTTCATTATTACTATAATTATTAAACCTACAAATAAATAGAAAAAAATATCCATCTTTTAATTGATTTGATTTTTTAGGTTTAATTTTAAATGAAAAAATATAGGAAAACCAGTACAATTGAAAGTATGGATCGGTGTTTAAAAATTGGGAAAAAAAAAAAAAATCTATTTTTATATAGTCATTTACACCATGACATTTAAATTAACTTTCAACATCGTATTAATATTCAAAAATCGTGTGTGGAAAGGAACACACGCTTTATACCATCAAAATTCAATTAACTTGGTAACACTTGCTAATAAATAAATTCCTACAAGACGTTTTTATTAACATTTTCATTCCTTTTTTTTCTTTTATTTCATTATTTTTGTTTCCTTTTATCTTTTGCTCTTTGACTTCTGGAAAGTTTCTTCTTAAACTAATTAGTTTTTCTTCTGATACGCTAATTATTTTAAGCATCTTGAGGAATTTTTCTTTTTTGACCTGTCTGAAATAAAATAAAACAAAGCAGATAATAATCCATAAATGTTCAAATATTTATCGAGTGTCCGATAATTAATGCAAAAGAAAGTGTTTTTTTCTTTCTTAGCCTAACAAACTTCATTAATTTTCATATTTATATATTTTATTGAAGAACAAATGCGTGTTGTTTAGGAAACATAAAAAAAAAATTCAATTAAAGATATACCTTTTATATGTTATTCACCAAAATATTCTAGTTATAATTCTAGCTAATTATATATTATTTCGTTTTTTTTGCGTCATGAAAATATTTACTGAATAAAAATTGGTGTTACAAAAAAAGCGCCAAATAAAATGTATCTAATTGCTTCATATTTAATTGCTATGAACATGAAAATAATAATAAAATTATATTTGATGGCATATTTTCTAAGTAATTATTCACTAAAGTTAAAAAGATCTAAACAACTTAGGCATATTTGAATTAAGTTATTCAAGAAAAAAGTTCAATACATCAGTTGTAAGTTTAAACTCATAGATATGTTTTCTAATATATTATTCAAAAATACATACACTCAAGATGAATATATAAATTTAGCTTTATCAGTGATATTAGTAAATTCCAAAGTATTAATTAAATCATATAATTTGTGTATGGAGAATAAAATGTATCTAATTGTCTCAGACTTAACTGTTATGAACAGGACAATAATAATAATGTTATACTTGATGGTATATTTTTTTAAATAATTATTCATTAAAGTTAATAAAATCTCAACTAATTATATATATGTAAATTAGGTTACACAAGATAAATGTTCAAAATAAGAGTTATAAAGATAAATTCATAGATATTTCTAACAAATTGTTCAAAAATACATACACTCAAGATGAATATATGAATTTAGCTTTGTCAGTGATATTAGTAAATCCCAAAGTATTAATAAAATCATATAATCTGTGTATGTTGGAGGATAATAATTATAATAATTTAATAATAAAACTCTTTTTTGTAAGCAGAATTTGAAAGAAACTTTCACACTTCATAAGTGCATTAAAACTATCATATTTTTTTAGTTATATATAGAGTTATATATATATATATATATATATACATATATATATATATATTTAGTTATATATAGGTATATACACTCAAGAGCCAAAACATTATGACCACCTGTCAATAACGGGTTGGCCATATATATATATATATATATATATATTTGCTATATATATATATATATCTCCAGCAGCAGTTAATACCACTTCCACCTGATCACGTGCCTTCCCCGTCATCCAGGCGAGTTCATTGCAAAATGTAGGGGGTGGTCATAATGTTTTGCTCTTGAGTGTATAAATAACTCATATTTTCTACGAAATATGCATATAATATGAATACTACATATTGAGTTATCAATGATGTTCATATAACACTAAAAAGACATTTGAATAAAAATTTATGCTTCAACCTAAGAAATTCGTAACTAATAAATGCGCTAATAATAAATTTGCTATTAATAAGATATGTATTTTCTAGTAAAGTAGTTATTTATTTGTCTTTAACTAAACTCTCATGTTTCAAGATTATGTAGGTTAAAAAATCATAAATGGACATGCTTTAGTTGAATGTTAATGTATGAGAAAATTTGATTTTTGAAAGATTTCATAGCACATTATTAAAAATATTATATATTAAGTGGAATAAAACGATGTAGAGTGTTAAAACTCTTTTAACCTACATTATCTTGAAACGTGAGAGCTTAGTGAAACATGATAAATGCATATCAGCTTTATTAGAGAATATATATCTTATTAATAGTAATTATATTATTAGTGCATTTATTAGTACTGAATTTCATATGCTGAAGACAAATTTTCAAAGGAATAGTGTCAACACAATGTATCTATGAAACAAGGGATTTCCCGTAGAATACCAACTACACGCACACGAACACACATGTGCAGAAAAGACAGACGAAGAAAACAAAAATAAAAGACCAGATAGAAAAAAAAGAGTAGGGTAAAAACAGAAAATTGCACTTTGTCGACTTGTTCCTGTGAGACCAAGGAGGGGGTAATTGTGTTTTTTTTCTCTACTTTTTTAATGTGTTTATGGGTGCATGAACGCGTTTTTCACGTGAAATATTGGCAGTGGTCCTGTCCGTGGCTTGAAGACGCCATTGATTAAATGGAGCCAGAAAGGGGAAAAACCAGATTCTTAAGGCTAGAACACACCCAAGGCTGATAGAAAAATAAACCTGGTTTGAGAGGGTGTGTATGTGGGTGGGGGTTGTAAAAGAAAAGCAATCATTTATCCTCACTTTAAAGAGTATCTATGTCCTTGTTTTTTTCCGAGAAAATGAAATTTTTGAAGACAAATGTTCGATGTTTTGTGTAGTAGAAGGACAAATTCAACTCTAAGGCCAGTTTGATAAATGCCGACTTCCCTTCAATAAACTAGGAACATCAATGTTTTTGATAGTTTTTAATTTTACTATAGGTAATAACATTTCTCATGTCGGAAATTTCCTACTTTTAGTTGGTTTATATTAACTGATTTGATTTCATGATAAAATTTAGTCATTTTTAGTTGTATTCAAATCTACTGTTGATATCGAGAGAATGTCTCACAGCACCACATTTCCTGGAAAACTTTTCGAGTTTTTATGTATAATAAATAAATACAGAACAGTTTTCTTGGAAATTAAAGAGAAATTTTCAAAAAATAAATGTACTTGATAAATATTTAATATTATTTTTCTTTGCACACTAGTATTAAAATTAGAACTATAGTAGGAAAGCAGATGATTAAAAAACTCATTTGAATTAATATTCCATGATTATTTCCATTAATAATTTTTTGGGGTTTAAATATAACTACAGAGTAATTTGAATGTCTTTTTAATTTATTCATTCAAATCATTTCTATTCATTGATTTAATTGATTTATTGATTCAGTTCAGTGATTCAATTAATTCATTGATTCAGTTGATTCAGTTGATTCATTGATTCAGTTCAGTGATTCAATTAATTCATTGATTCAGTTGATTCATTGATTCAAATGATTCATTGATTTAATTGATTCATTGATTTAAATGACCCATTGATTCAATTGATTGATTTGATTCATTAATTCATTTTATTGTTTAAATTGATTCATTGATTCAATTCATTGATTGATTTAGTTGATTCATTGATTCAAATGATTGATTTGTTTAGTTGATTCATTGATTCAATTCGATCTCTAATTCCTTGATTTTTTTTATTATAATTACATGAGCAATGTTATTTTATTGGGCATTCTAATGTAGAAATAGCAGCATAACAAATGTACTTATAGACTAAAAGTTTTAAAGTTTCTATAGTTTTGTACCATGCTTTAGAAACACAGATATTATGACCTTGTAAAGTTGTTAACCAGAAAATTGCTCTGGGATGACCTTTTCCAACATACACACAAACATTTTCTATAACTCTGAGATCCGAAACTCTTTGAAGGCTAAGGAAATCATTGATGTTAGTGAACTCTTCTTGAAGATCGCACTTCTTGCAACGAATGTAATTTCATTGTCTTTATGGTAAGTATTAAAATTTCACAGCTTTCCTTACGACATGGTTACAGTTGTCAGCTAACAGAGCTTGAAACCACACCATTGATTTACAGTAAAAACCTTTAGAAGTATAATAGTTTTTAATTATCCTTTTAATAATAAAACAAGAGCATACTAAAATAATTTATGATCCCTATTATGTGCATTGAAAATTTTAAATTTACAGAAAAGTAATTACACAGAATACTAGTTTTTCACTATGTCAAATAAGATATGACTAAAATAACAAAAATTAAGACACATTAAATAAAAAAATTAAGACACATTAACAAAAATTTGTTAACGAATGTTTAAAGAAAATGTTTTTTTTTTTTTATAACAATGACATAGATTGAAATAAAATATGGGAATACGTATGTATATCGAATTGAAAGTCAAAAGATTTCAAGCTGAAATATTCAGTGAAATACTCTATAAAAAATAAAACGGTATGTCAATTTAGCATCTAAACGTTTTACTAAAAAGTAAACTTATCAATATCCTCACTATTAACTCCTCCCTATATAACCTCTATTTTTTTCTAACACTTAGATGAAAGTGGCATGGTAAAATTTTGAAGCCAAACCAGTCAATATTAAATAACTTTATTTGTTTCATGAGCAACAAATGTTGCTAGAAAACAGGTAAAACTTTTTCACAAAATACTTTTTTGCTATTATTGAGCCATTTACTTCTATTTTTAAAAGTAAAACTTATTAAATGAGTTATTTTCTTGAAGAATTTGAATACAAAATTGCAAGGAATTATGCCTTTTAATTAAAAATAAAAATTACTTATACAGACATTTCATGCTAATCACTGTCTTAAGGTATTTTATTTATAATTATTATTAAAAGAAAAAAAAATTAAAACCAACATATTTTTATGCGAAAACTGATGTCACTAAATTTTCAATTCCTTCTATTAGCTCACTCTCCTTATATATATCTTGTTCAAATTTTCAATCGTTCATAAATACTTTTTATTTATTCACTCAAGTTCAAATATTTTTTTTTAACTTGTAGTGCATGACACTTGATGTTAATACAGTTTTTTTCAAATATGAATTCATTAATTAAATTTAATTATTTAATTTTTAGTTTTTACATTTAAGTTGCATGTATCTAACAATAGATGGCACCAGATGTAAAAAGCAAAATTTCAACTTTATTTGTAAAGGACTTTTTGCAATAGAGTATAAAAAAAAGTAGTAATTGACTTAAAATTGTTTTTTTATATTACTTGTTTTAGTGAAAAATAACGACAGGGAATTAAAAAAGAATATAACTACGATAAATTAATAAATTACTTTTAACTTATTTCTTAAATATAACGTAAAATTTAAAAAAAAATATTACAATTTCCGGCTGTATTTGAAATATATAATGCCTATTAATACGAATCAAATCTCTGATTTTGATTGATCTCTGCGAAGAGGTAATATGCGCATATAACATAAGTAGAAAAGCACCAGGAATCCATCAGTGTAATTAGAACGTAGATAGAACCCAGAAATCTATCATTGAATTCGAGCAAAAGCAGTAAAACGCCAACAAGAATTCAAACATGAGCAGGAATGCACCAGGAATCTATCAGTGAAATTCAAACTTGAGATTGAAAGCACCAGGAACCCGTTAGTAGAATTCGAACATGAGAAAAAAAAGCAACAGGAATCCATCAGTAGAATTCGAAGAGATGGAAAGCACCCAGAATCCATCAGTGGAATTCAAACATCAGCCCTGTTACTGATATTTGAATTGGTAATTTTGCAGATTTTCTCTTGTAGTATGATATGCAAACAAAGGGAAGATGACCCTGAAAATCCTAACGGATGACAGTGTTCTTTCCAGCCAGTACATTGTTAGTAACAGGCATTACTGGAACACGAAAGGACATTGTAATTTAATTATTTAATTTAAAATAACGTTAAAATTGTAGATTCTGCTGCTTATTTATGGAATTAATAATATAGAAGATATCATCTGAATCATATTATCCTTATAGAAATATTGAAAATATTTAATTACAATATTATAGAAAAATACAAAATTACAAAATTATTTTACTTAATACTTTAATAAGACTCATAGGTACAAAATTTAAGCAGGTTTTTAAATTAATCCATTATATTATATTTTTTATTTACATTCATATGTCTCGCTACAAATATTTCATTACGGTAAATTGCAAAATAGAAATTAGAAAGGAAACTGAAAGCTAAATTTGATCTTTGATTACTTTTCTCTTAAAATTTGAACCTGGATTTTTACGAAAGGATTTATTTTTAATTTAGAGATATTTTAACAATATTATTGCAATTACTATTTACTAAAAATGTTTTTACTTTTTAAACTGAAAATTATAGCATAAAATACTATCTAAGGGGGGAAATTAATAAGTATTTTTTTTAGAATTTCTCCATGAAATTTAATCCCAATATCTTAAAAAAAGTACAAAATCTATAATGAAAAAATATTACGACATTAATTGGTATAACTGCAAATGTTTATTATAAAGCTATCTCAAACACACGGATAATTTTTAGGTAGTAAAAAATAATTTCAATGCAATTTTCTAGAAGTTTATTTAAGCACAGGTATTAATTCGTTGCTGCTGACATCTATTGTGGTTTTTAGAAAACAACTGCAAACAAAAAATCTAGCAATGAAATATTTTAAATATGTAGATTGTTTTTAAAAGTATAAATTGAATTATCCATTTCCCTATAACCATTATTAAATATGTGAATTTTTAATGCTGTATACAAATTTTTACATATTGTAAAAGAATTTTTACATCGTTAAAATATTTTTACCAAACTGCCAGTACATCACTCGTATGTAGACTAAGTTCTTTATAATTTTCAGTAACGAATTTAAGAATTAAAAAAATATTGCTATAATATTTAAAAAATTCTGCATTATATGATTATCACATTTTTCTTTTTCTTTCATTAAACAAGTAATATATATATATAAAAAAATTACTATTTTTTTCACTGTATTGCAGAAAGTCCTTTATAAATAATTTTCATTCATTTTTGAAGTTTATCTGGCGCCATCTATTGGTAGATATATGCAACTTAAATCTAAAACTAAAATTAATTAATTAAATTTAATTACTGAGCTAATATTTGAAAAACTGTATTAACATCAGTGTCATCCACTACAAGTTCAAAAAAAATGTATTTTGACTTGAGTGGAGGAATAAAAAGTATTTTATTAACTATTGAAAATTGAACAAGATATATATATATAGGGAGAGTGTGAGCTAATAGACTGAATTAAATAAAAAAGAAATGTTGATTCTGCTTCAGAAACAATACTTATTGGTTTGTTAATTTATCTGAAAAAAATTAATTCAACAAGGTGCATATGTATATATAGAGAGAGAGATTTGGAGTGGCCTAAATGTGAGACTTTTCAGAGCTTTTGCATTGCGAATGGTTTTGTTATATGATTTGCGGCAAATACTGGTATTGACTCCTGTAGCTCAAAATGGTTATATATATGTATATATAAAGACGTTTACATGCATAATGAGTAGTGGGGTGCCTAATTTAATTTATGTATGCACGAGAGTTTAAATTATATTTCAACAAGATGAAATTAATTTTATTTGCAGTTAATTATAAAGTACTAAACTATTATTATTACCATTCAGTAACGAAGAACCGGATAATTTTAGTGTAAAGTGTGTAATATTTTAAGCTGGTTAGATTTAAAATCTCACAAAAAGTCTAACTGAGAATTACTGTGCTTCTGCCAAGAGTGGACACAATAAAATACAAGTCGGAAAGTCCTTTTTGTGTCCTACAAGGGTGATAAAAGTATGAATGCTGCAGATTCTACCCCTAGGGATGTTGATTTAAATTTATGATGGCAGAGTACGGCAAGGCTTTGTTAGTGCACCCCAGATAACACTTAATCTGCTACATTACTGACTTTCTAGTAGCAAATGGCCTCATATCGAAATGTCCAGTATTTGAAAAACAAGAACAATATTCAATAGCAAAAGAAAATCAGATATTAAATTATATTTTTGCACACTATACTATTTAAAAATTTCTACTAAGTTATCATAGTTAAAATCGCAGAAATATAAATGAGAAAAAAATTACGTGTTACAAATATAGTGATACTGTAATTCTATGCTGGTTGAAATATTATTCAGGAAATTTTAGATTACATGATAAAATTAGTTTACATGATTACATGATAAAGTTACACTAAATATTAAACATTGTTCTTATAGAAAATAACAAAAAATATTAACGATGGCACATTTACTTATTTCAAGTATCTGAAATGTATTTAAAAATAAGTCTTGTACATCACCAAAAATTTAAGTGAATAAATTAAAAAAATTATTATTTTGGGTCTATTCTAAAAAAATATATCTTAAATTTTATTCTTTCGTTTCATTCCAGCAGTATCTAGCATTTTCACTTGCTTGCTAAAATGAATGCTATTTATAAATGTTTAAAGTTTTTAAATAGGTAATTTTTTTTCATTCATTACTAGTTTCCTCATTGAGATAAGCTTTATCTCAAAGAGAGCATCGTATTTTGTATTTATAGTAGCTTCCAGAAAATGCATGCTTTTTACATTACTTTTGCTTTTGCAGCTTATTTGCCGTAAGTACTGTACTCAAAAGTAATTACATTAAATTTAAGAAGATTTTAACAGTTATTAAACAATAGAAAATATAAAAATTATTAACTAGTTCAATAGTAAATAAATTTCATTTTGCTGAAATTGCAATTTTTAAATAAAAAAACATTTTCATTATTTTATTCTCTTCTCGATTGCTATAAAATGACTTTATGATTAACTAAATAAAATATAATGCGATATTTCTTAGTTAGATTAGTAATTGTTAAGAAATGGACACTTAATAATAATTTTAATTATGAAATAAAATTTGTTACGACTATAAAAAAGTACTATTTAGAAAAATATCAATTATGATAGATAAATTAAATAATTATGAATGGATAATTATGATAGATTATTAAATTTTGATAGATAAATTCGATAAAAGATAAAATCAATCCAATGTTTTTCAATTTTCAAATCGTTATTTAAATGGATGAAATGTGTTTAGAACATACCATTGTTTTAAATATATTTTTATTTATTACAAACACAGGGATAAAATAATGAGAAATGACGTTATAAATTAAAAAGATTTTTTAAAATAAATAATTTACAAAATATCATATGTATTGAAAATACATACGATTCTTTGTTTAATAAATTAAATGAATAAATATAGTTTTTTCTATTAACCATAAATATTTCAAGAACTAAGTCCTTTTTACATATGAATTATTATCATTATATCAAATTATGTTTTTCTGGCTTTATTTATTTTTGAAGCATTGAAAATAAATTTTTAATTTGTTAAGGTAAGGTACGTTTATATAAGTATGGAAACTTAAAAATGAGTCAGATATGTGTTCATTCGTAACGTATAGATGGCAGCACCAAAACATTATGATATAAAGATTAGTTTAAATTTAATTTCTTCCCTTGTATAGAATATCACAAATAATTATGAACGCTTGTGAACATTGTTAAATGAGTGAAATGAAGCTGATATAGGATTTTCAATACTATTTTTAGAGACGCGGAAATTTTTTTAAATAATCAAGATGCAAATTTGTTTTTTGTAAATTATTCTAGTTTTCTACGAACAAATTTATTATTTCTAGTAGTATAATTAATTCCCTGATTCAAAAGCTTTAATACAGATATAGTTTGTGCATTAAAACTATAATTAAGAAATTTTATTTATTTTTAATTTCTTAATTTCTTATTTAAGAAATGCTTTTGAACATTACACATATAAAATAGACAAAAAGGCATTGTTTAAATGTTCGTATAAAATATAAGAATTAAAAAATTAGTTTTTGATATAAAATATTCATTCCTCCATAAATTAAAAAAAAAAAAAAAAAATTTTAAAATTTAAATAGCAGAAAATTTTCCATAGTCATTTTTATTTTAAGCTATCGACTATAAAATGGCTGCAAAATATAAATAGATTAAAAAGTTTTATTAAAATATTTTGAAACGTTACATTCCTTAAATACAATTTACGCAACTATCAGTTAAAAAATAAAGGAAGTTGTCATTATAAATAAAGTTAAACATATTTTCTTAGAACAAAATTGTGATAGATTAAAACAATATAATAAAAAAAATAAATAAAATTTTAATAAATATTATCTTATATTTATGATTAAATTATCATTTCAAATTATTCAGAGAAATTTAAATTTTGAATAAATTTCTAAATTTTTAAAATTTTCAATATTTCAAGAAAAGAATGGTTTCGAAGATTCATTTTTTAAAAACGAGTTTTAAGAGCTTTAAAATCAATTTTGGTTGCGATTATCACAAATCGTGTAATTATCCAAATACGAACTTTAGAATTACTCCAGCTGTAATTTCAGTAGGCATGCTGGAGTCTACTGAAAATTTTGGTATATGAGGAAATGATGTATATTTATACCGGTATTCGGAGTATCAGGTATTATCTATAAAATATGGGTAAAATAAATATTTTATTAAAATACATTAAAAATGAAATTGTTTAAATAAAATTTACAGTATAATAAATATTAAAAATACTTCAACAAATTAAAATTAAATATAGATATTGTAGAACATATTAATTTTAATGCTTTTATAACTAAAATAAACAAGGAAGATAAATGTCTTTAGACATACAATTGTTGATTTATTTGTGAAGTGTTTGATTTATTCATGTTGTTTTTATTTAATATATCAATGAAGATAGTATGAAAAGTTAAGCTCTTTGGTGATTTTACTAAACAAATGAAAGAAAACATCTTCGAAGCCGCCAATGAGTCTCATAAAATGATGTTTTACAGCATGTAAAAGAAGCACTTTTGAGCTGTCACTTACAGAAGAGCTGCAAAAAGCATTCACTTCCACTGGACTGCGACATATGATTGATAAATGTTCCATCCGAATGAGTGTTCTCTAGAAAAAAACTAATACATCAAATCGATTTTTTCTTTTTCATGGTTTATTGATAATATATAATCTGAAGTTTTATAGGTAACGTCGTTTTTTATTTTTAAATTATTTAGTATTAAGTAAGAAATTCAGTTTTTTATGTATAATCTATCTTCTTACTAATTTACAGTTACGTACATCGTTCCTCGTACAGTTACGTATATCATTCTTCATACAGTTACGTAGATCGTTATTACTATGTATATAAATATGGTTATGTTACCGTTATCGTACGTATAATTAAAATTACGTTATCGTTAGTATGAGTATTTTAACTAAGATATATCATAATTACATATAATTAGGTTACTTTTTACATATAGCATGAGAAGCTTCTGAATCAGTGAATTAATTATACTACTATATATATATTGAATTTGTTCGTAGAAAACTAGAATTAAGAAAAATAATTTTCAATCTTGATTATTTTAAAGAACTTCGTTTCTTAAAAATAATATTGAATATCATATATCAGTTTTATTTCACTCATTTAATAATGCACACAATCGTTCATTATTATAAGTCATATCTCTATACCAGGAAGTCTTAAATTAAGAACTTATTTTTAATTCATAATGAGAATTAAATTAATGCTTCAAACCATTTTTCAACTTTTTCATTGGTTTTTGATAATCTATAATCTGAATTTTTAGATAATGTTGTTGTTGTTTTTAATTATTCAGTACTAAGAAGGATATTTAATTTTGGATATTTAACCAAACTGCTTTATTAAGCATTTACGTTACGTATACACGTTATTGCTATCAATAAGTATCGTTACATTATTGTTATCATTACGAATAATTATCATTAAGTTATCGTTAGTATGAGTATCTTAATTATAAGATATACGTTATTTATATATAATTAGGTTAATTTACATATAAATACGTTAAATAAGCCACTGCAATTAGGAAGAAATATTTAAAAGGATGATTGTTCGTACCTTTCTTACTGAAGAATTTTTTCTAATTTTATGAGATTTATCTAAACCTAGACGACGCGTATGCGCAGAGGGAATTTTCAGTTTAGTTCTCTTTTAGGATTTTTGAATTTGCTATCTAGTTCGGCAGCTGTCAAAGCCACTCCAGACATATTTATTTAAATTATAGTGTCATTTTCGGTAAAATATAAATTTTTCAAATATTTAGTATGAATGATTCTTAAAACAAGAACAGCTGTATTTATAAATTAATAAATGACGTAATATGAAGTGATATTGCCTTTTAAAATTAATAATTCATAAATTGTTGCAAATTATCAATGAATAATTATATCAACGTAATTATGTTTATATTAAATTTTAACTTTATAATTAGTAATCTTTTGATAAAAAGACAGCTTTTCTACTGGTTTAAAAATAGTCTTTGAATTATTTCTTGTGATACAATATTCTGATAAAATTCAAATAATTACAAACCATTATTTGATAATAAAGCATTATTTATTTCTTCTAGACTTATACATTATAATGTAGTAGAATACATGAATATAACATTATAATGAATTGGAAACTACATAAATAAATATTAAGCAGATACGTTTTAAGCATGAATATTTCTTGCAGCTGTACTGTAATTGAACAGTTATAAAATTATTTGTGACATATCATTATTTATTTGAGAGTTTTTATGTTATAAATTATATTATTTCAAGTAACTAATATTTAGTTTTTATGAATAATCATTAATTTCATGCATGTCAAACAGATACTTAAAGTAAGTTTTTATTTTCTCTTATGAATTACTTAGGTTAGTAAATAACTATTGTGGCATCTGTTTTATGTGATAAAATGGCTTATACAGCTTTTACGATACTCCTTCTAGGGAAATTTACTAAATTTGTCCCTTTCATATTCACAGAATAATAAATTGTTTATCATTGTGGATAAAGGATACTCTCTATTTCAACAATTCTATGAAACAAAAATTTCTTTTGAAATAAATTTTATAAGATGCATTGTTCACAACAAAATATATTTTGTTTCATATTTCATATAAACATACAAAATATTTGCCAATAATACAGTGTCAACAAAATGAAATATTACAAGATATAAAAAGAAGTTATATATATATTATCAAATACTTAAGTGAAGTTAAATAAATAAATAAGTTGGTAAAAAATATGTAAAATGATTTTCCCAACAAAAAAGTGAAAATAATATTTTCTTTAATTTATAAGTTATTGGAAAAAATTATTTGAACGCTGTAATGTTTTGGATTTCTTATGCAAATTGATTCACATTATGAAAATTGTTTTGTTGCCATAATATAACGATTCTTAAAGAAAGTTGAAATGTTTGTATTTCGTTTTTCAAGTAGAATATCCCGATATTTTATTGTTTATTATCATTATCTAAAACTTATGACTGAATTTTTTCAAAAAGAAAAAATATTTTTGAAATAAATACAACAGCAAAAAAAGTATCTCAAGATATTTTTAGATAAAATAGGATTAAAATAAATATGAAAACAGAAGAATAAAATAAATATGACTAGCCAATGCTACATGTTTAATTTTTTATTCAATGTTAAATCACGGATGAAATTATTTCTTAAATTCAATAAATATCTTTTTAGGTACTTTTAGGAGCTTTTAAGGGTTATTTTAATGTAATTTTATAAAAAGCAATACATTTTTATGGTATTTTTTTTCTTATTCCTTCTTATGCTCTAGCTTCGATTTATATAATTTCCCTGAAATTCTTAAAGATAAGGGACATTTTAATTATAATTCAATAAGAAAAATACAAACAACTTTTAATACTAATTTATTACTCTAAGCAGTAATTTTTAAAAACAATTATTTTAAATTAATTTCTACTTTTAGACTAATTTTATTTTTTAAATATATGAAATTATGTTTAAGAATATAATTTCATATATTTAAAAAAATAAAATTAGTCAAATAACTAATATCAATATATCAGTATTAGTTTCTCATTTGACTAATTTTATTTATTATGTTACATCAAGAAGCTTGTTTTATTGTCAAGCCAAAGCAATACAGAAATCAGTTCATACTGGATAAGTATGCCAAGAACAGGAGATTAACTAATTTCGCAATGATTTTTTACAAATATATATACATATATATATCTATATTAAAATCATTGTTTGAAATCATTTAATAAAGTATCTTCAAATAGCTTAAATATCAGTTAAATGTATTTCTCCTACCAAATAAACGATATTGATTTTTATTACATTGAATTACATCTGTATCTGCTTATTTCTCTGAATTATCATAAATTTAAAAACGTAAAATAATGCAAATAGATGGTGGGTATTTTATTCATATAGAAAATTAATTAATACAGTTTTCCATTAAAAAGATAATCTCAATAGTTAATCAGATAACAAATAAGATAAATTTTCTCAAACTACTTTCAAAAAAGGTATTTTTAAAAAAAAAAAATAAAATTTTAAAATTGAATTCCATTTTAATACTGCATAGATGCAAAAAGAAGAACTCCTTTTATAAAAAAAAATTATTAATTTCCATTAATTTCTCCTTTTCCTATTATAAGTTCCTAGTTTTAATAAGAAAATTAATTACATTTAGTTACCTAAAAATAATTTTTCTCGACATATTTTCAAACTGGTTTCTGAACAATTTTTCTACTTTCTATTGAATTGCATGATGTTTTCAGCTTAGTAATTTTCTTTACTAACAAAAAGGCATAAAATATTCTTTTCAGAGATGAAATTTGAATTCAGCTTATGATGTTATATCATACAAAAAATTATATTTCTATTTAAAGTTACAATTGCATTCACATTTTAAATGAAATAATTTTTTGGTGCTATTATTTTTAAAAGGGTTTAAATTGCATTTATTTTTACTGGTGTGAAAAGTATTTCATAATAAAAAGTCTTAATAAAAATAAGTCAATTTAACTTTTAAATTTCTATCTTCAAATATTATTCTCAATTTAAATTTGTCAAAAATTTCGAGTAAGTTCTATAAATAGTTTACCAATGAAAAAGGAGAAAGAAATTTCATTTTTTTCACGAAATAAGCATTCAGACCTAGAAACTTGAAACAATTTACCAAGTCAAGTAAAACAATTAACAATTGAACAATAAGGAAGAGTAATATCACTTTTTAATAATCATTTTTGCAATTCCTGCAATATTTGTAAGCCATTAAATTTCTATTAAAAATATATTTCGATTTACCTAAAATGCATAATTCGGATAAACGTGTAAATTCAATATTCTAAATTAAAATTTTAAATCTCTGTCATTGGTTTTGGTAACACTCACTTTTGTTTGGATGTTCTACTAATTTTTAAGAAACTTTTAAATTTTGAACTTAACATTTTCAACAAATAATACATAAACAACGCTATAATAAATATACATAATTATATTCTAGATTTGGCGTAATTATATTTCAAAAAATATGCTCAAAAGAAATGTTAACAGATCAGAAATTGTATATTTCAGAGGTTACATGCCGTTTAATAAATAGTTTGTATAATTTTTTATTTTATTTTATTACAAATTGATTTCTCTATTAATAATTCTATGAAATAAGATGGATATTATTGAACTATCATTGCATATGTGTAAAATAATTATATCGAGGGGACAACGACCTGACCTATATAGATAAAAACTTGTTTACCTTCAAGCATTATAAAAGAACTGTCTTAATAATCAGCTTCTAACAACCATAAAGCGATAAAGAAAAGCCTAAAGAAACAATACTTCAGGAGAAAGTAAGCTCCCCCCTCCGTCACTCAGTAACTGCAATAGACATTCCAACTCGAAGAATACTTCCTCGATACTCTAAAGAAAGGATTTTGACATCTGATGCTAGTCTGAAAAGGGAATAGCTAAGAAAGAGGAGATTCTATTCAAAACGTACTTTAAACTAAGCCATTTTGTAATGAATGTATCTTTTAAGTAAGAAAAGTTCTTCAGGAAAGGATATTCTTCATTAATCAATGGATAAAAAATTACACATTAACCAACAATTATTTGATTAAATACTGAAATACTTACAATAAATTGAAATTACATTAGAAATATCAATAATCAATTTCTATATTAACTTGTATTACACATCTCGATCGGGAAATAATTTTTTTCTCCCTTTTTAAATGACCTGATTGGCCAATTGGCTAGCGTTGGCCTTTGGCATCACGGGTTTTAGATTCCAATGTTGGCCGAAGCATGGATGTTTGTTAGTGGTTCGGAATCCAAATTATCTGTAGGTCCCTGTAGTGCCCTATTGTAGTGCCTAATGTAGTGTATAATTAGCCTAAAGTGAAGAAAATGACCGTAGAGCTACAAACCAAATCTATCTTTATGGAAAAAAAATCCCAACCACCAAAACAAATAACAAACAAGTAGAATTTAGCAGAAATAAAAAAAAATATGATTATTTTTTATGATTTGTTTATTATACCAATAATATCAAAGAACAATTATTTTGAATTATATAAATGTGGAAATAATCGATCACCATCATTTACAGAAAAAGAAAGCATAGCGTTTATCTTCCTGCGGCTTTCACTTCTTACAACTGGAAACAATGAAAGGAAGTGACTGAAAGAAACAATCCCAGCTGAAAAGTAGCACGTCAGAACAATTACATGACTAAATGCCAAAATAACTTTGTCACCATCGGAGCAGCAATATGGATATGGAGAGAACTGCCTTGCTTTCTGAGACATTTCAATCAAGAAATACTTTTTCCTCTTCCTTTACTGTGATCCCGGTCTAATTAGCTAAAGTATGCACAAATGTGACAAACAAAACCAAATCTTCCTTTACAGAAAAGTTTCTCAACCGACAAAACAAATAACAAACTAGTAGGAATTTAATGGAAATGAAATTCATTAATTAACATAATTTTTAATGATTATTATTAAGCGGTATTATTTACACCAATGTCAAAGAACAATTGCTTTTGAATGATGAGATAAATGTAGAAATAATTGGTAGCCATCATTTACAGAAAAAAGGGAACTGCCTTTATGTTCCTTACAATTGGAAACAATGGGGTAAGTGACTGGAAAGAAACAATCCCGGCTGAAAAGTAAGCACGTCAAGGAACAATTACTTGACTAAATACCGAAATAACTGCCCACCATCGGCATCAGCAATACTGAATGTGAACTGCCTTCATCACCCCTGTAACCACAATAGACATTTCAATTAGGAAATACCACCTCCCCCTCCCCTCAAGTGAGAACTTTACGACCCTCTGATGCGAGCCTGGAAAAAGGGAACAGCAAATAAAGGGGATTTACTTGAATACGATGCTCCACGACGCTCGGACGTGGCGCCGCGAAATGGTCACCCATTTTTTCACGACGGTCTCCACGTTTTGAAAGAGAATGAAAGAAAGATAAAAAAAAAAAAAAGAAAGGAAAGAATAAAAGAAGAAGAAAAAAAAAAAAAAAAAAAGAAAGAAGGAGATTATCCACATCTTCTCATCTTTCCCGGTCCCACCCACATCCCTCCTCCTTTCTTAAAAGATGAGCGTCGAAGAAATTGCCGCCCGCAAATGCTTCACCGGGACAAATTCGTCCCCATAAAAAATGTCTCTCTGAAAAATACGCTCCTATATCATCAGTTGGTAAAAAGGCGAAAAGGGAGAGAAAACGCTTTTAAAAGTGACCGTGAAATATAGTAATTCTGTGTGATTATGCTTCGTGTTTGCTGCTCGGTTTGTTTGATAGTCGGCTGTTATGGGCTGGCTGAAAGGCACCATGCTGGCTTTGGCCTCGGTTTGAGTGGGCTGATGTAAAAGATTAGGGTCGTTGGTGTGTGGTGACTTTAACGATTTATGAAAAGGTAAACAGATGAAAAATTATGGTGATTTATAGGGGGGAAAAAAATCCTAAAATGGTGTAGAAAAAAATATTAAGACATTACTTTGAAACAAAAGATTTGCTGCAAATTTAAGTATGAATTGTCTAATAACTTATATGCGAATAGATATACACTTCTTTTAGACTTACTACTGTGCCCAAAAGTAAGACCAATTATTTTTTCAAAAACTCTTTATTCATTCTTCCAAATTTATTTTATCGCCTTCAAAGAAATCCTCTCCAGAAACAATGCACTCATGCCAACTTTATTCCAATCGTCAATGTATGCTAAAAAGACATCGACATGGACAACCTTCAAAGCAATTCACGTTTGAATCTCTTCAATTGACTCAAAATGGTCTTTTGAGTTTAGGGAGTAGTCTGAAGTCGCACATTGGGAATATGGTGGTTGTGGAACGATATGGGTTTCATTTTTTGGGAAAAAGTCACGAAAAATCACTGCAGTGTGAACTGGAGCATTCAATGTTTTCGGTAACAATCAAGATTTGACGCGTTTGAGGCCCAAAATGGAATTGACCGATCCTTTTGAAATTCCAACATCATCAGCAAGGTGTCTAATAGTAAATCGACGGTTTGCAAGCAAAAATCTTTAATTTTTGAACGTGAGCTTAGTCGGCCTGTTGAACTGCTTATACCACTTCTAAGCAATTCTTTCCTATATAGGAATGCTCACCCGGATGCCTTCTGCAACATTCTATATGTTTCCGCAAACACAATTTACTGCAAGTTCTTTGCTCAATTAATTCAGACATTTCAAAAATCGCAGGAATCACTTTTAGCGTCTCACAAAGCCAAGCGTAACTCAAACACTAATGAATATTTTGACGTTAAATTTCACACAGATATCAAGGACAGTGCCAGCAACCTAAAAAACGAAACAAATTGAAATTCCATAAGCCTCAGGAATTTTAAATTGAAAATTAATCTTACTTTTTTTTGGACACAGTAGTATACAATTTTATTTGACTTACACAAAATTCTGTTCGTGAAATTTATTTTAGAAATTCAAATAGACTTTATTTTTGATGTCTTAATGTGTGATATTAGTTAAATATTTTCAAAAAGGAAAGCAAATTTTGTAAGGAAGTATTGTATTTTATTGAAGAAGATATTGTAATGATGCAAAACCACGGTCAGCTGCTTGGTTTGTTTGATAATCAGGTGTTATGGGCTGGCTGAAAAGTACCACTGGCTGTCCTCTGTTTTAGTGGGAGAGGTAAAAGATTAGGTTCGTTGGATATGGTAACTTTAACGATTGATAAAAAGGTAAATAGATGAAAAAAATTAAGACTATTTATGGGTGAAAATGGTGTAGAAATTTGTTTTTTCTTAATATTTTTTCACACCATTTTATGAGTAGAAAAAATATTAAGACATTACTTTGAAACAAAGGATTGCTGCAAATTTTCAAATAACTTATATGCGGGTAGATGTACACTTTTATTAGACTTACAAAATTCTGTTCCTGGATGTTATTTTAGAAATTGAAATAGACTTTTATTTTTTGTTGTCTTAATGCATGATATTAGTTAAATATTTTTTAAAAAGGGAAGAAAATATTGTAAGGAAGTATTGTACTGTTATGAAGAAGATACTGTAATGATGCAGTAATGTCAGAAAAGCAATTGTAGTCTCAATGTAATAAAAGGTTTTATTAATTATATGGATGGTTTATTAATTAAATGGATGGTGGATGGTTTATTAATTAAATGGATGGTGGATGGTTTATTAGGTTATATGAATGGTTTATTAATTATATGGTTGATTTATCAATTAGATTAAATGTGTCAAAGACCTTATAAGTTTTACTGTAATGAAATGGTTTCTGATATTTATAAATCAAAAGTTTTCTGATGTATAAACGTTTTATTTATGATATGCTCTTATTTATTTACTTATTATAAATTGTAATACATGATTAGAATAAAATGTAATGATTTCATGTTATTATAATTTATAAATCAATATTTTGTCAAGGCATACTAAAGTTACTAATTTAAAACAATATTTTTTCTGGTAGGATTCTAATTGAAAATAAATTTTAATAAACATACAGTGTTAATACAAACACCATTCCAGCTCATTGTATTGTGATGATACAACATATATAATTAAAATTTTTGCAAATAGTATAATAAAAGTATGATTTGGGTTTTGTTAATGAATTGATATTCATAACTAATTAAATTGTAATATATCATAAAATGTAAAGAGTATTTTTAAATGATTAAATTTAAATGACAAATGCAAAGAAGCAAGACAATATTTAAGATATTTATTCATGAAAATGCTTTTCAATAAATTTCTTATTGTTTTTTTCTTATGTAAGACTTTTTTTGTAATTAACACCGTAACAAATAAAACAGAAAAGTTATGTCTGAAATTAATTTTATAAATTAAATAGATGTTTTCAATTTGAATTTAAAAAAAAAAATAAATAAAATTCAAGAACGTTCGTAATTCTAAATCTAGTTTGTTTTAGTTTGAAAATTAATTTTACATTGAAATAGACAACTACATGAAATAACATACATAAAAACACAAAAATAAAAAACTGATAATTAATCTTCTGAATATTTTTCAAAATTGAAACAATTAATGTTGCATCAAAAATTTAATTTAGTATATGATGATAAAGCATGATAAAAATGTGATAAAGCATTATAACACAATGAAACAGGATTTGGATTTATTAATAAATTTATATTTATAACTAATTAAATATGCCAATTACATAAAATAACATAAAAAATATAATTAATTTTCCGAATTTTTTCGAAATTGAAATAATTAATGTTGCTTTAAAAGTTTAATTTATAAAGTTAAAATCAAATTTTTTTCATAACTCTGTTATTCCGTAATATTATTTTCTTCCTTTTAGGATAAAAAGTCTTCATTAGTATCGTTTTTTTAAAAAAGATTTTTCCATTAATTTACTCAAATCCATTTAATACATTTGGAAAAAAATAATTTTATCAATTTAATTGCTAATTGATTTGTTTTCCTTTGTTAATTCCTATGAGATGCAAATTTTGGGTAAAAATAATTAGTCACTAAAAACGTTGTTCCACTTCTACAATGTTTCATTAAAAAATTAAGTTGTTTTTATAATACACTGGCGGGCAAAATTTTAACAAAAACATTACTCTATTTTTTTCAGTAATTTTGTCATCTTACACGCGTCTTTTTAATCCTTTTGTTGTAATCTTACACTCGAAAGAAATTATCTGAAAGATATGAAAATATATTTTGTATGTAAAGGATGAAGAAAACATACTGATGCAATCATGAATAAAACGCCTACAGTGTAGAATTAAAAAGAATTTATGATAAATATCATATAATCATAATTTTTATGGTAAAAAAGTTTGATTATAAGCTCCATTTGTCACTGATAATATATTTCAAAGTTGTTGCGGTGTTCTGCAACGGTTATAATCATGCCGAAATATATCTCATCAAAAGAATCCCCCATGTTCTATGTGATTAAAATTAAGATACTGTATTGACTGACTCATTCTACAGATACATTCACTTTTAGAAAGATCCTTGACAGTACGAAGTTATATGTGGTCATTGCCCATAAAATCAAAGTCTTCATTTAACGCTATTTCGAAGCAGACGCACATAAAAAAGAGGATCATTGGTGATAACAGCGATCACCAGTTACAGTAGGCCCCGACGAAAATTTGGAGCTCAGTCCGCCCATTCCTCATCATACTTCCTTGGACAAGCACGCTAAGACCATTATAAACGTCTCTTTCAGTGATGGTAATGGGAATAAAACTACGTCCCCCCTTCTCTTCATATCAACTGGCGTTGAGAATCATTTGTGGCTCTGTAACGATTTTCATCTGTAAAGAGGATGGTACTCCATTGATAAGATGTCCGATTTTTGTTCCTTACACGTTTAAACGTTTCAGTTAATGGGCAGCTACCAATGGGATGCAGGTTTAGGAAGGAGGGCGAATAAGCCACCTTTATATCCAATGTAAAAACAGGACACTTGTAGTCCCCTTGCAGTACGCAGCTGCTGAACAATGTTACCCCGCTGACAGATATGGATCTCTTTTTATCTTCTAGAAGATATTTGTATATTCGAACTTTTGTCTAAGCTTTTCACACAAGATCCCTCTCCTTCATCAAACTTGCCCATCATTCTACCACATGGGAAAGTCATATAAATGTTTCTTGTACCCATAGTACGAAATCACTTTAATTTGCCAAGAATATCTTTTATTCAGCGCCTCTCATCCTTTTTCTTATTGTAATCTTACACCGCTTTGCTTGGCCTCATGTAACTTGCGACATCTTGTTCCTGATGTTCACACTTTGAAGTTACCTTTCTGGATGCCTCCTTAGTAATTGTAACTACCCCAGTTTCTATCAAAATTAAATTGCCGCTTATGGTTTGAACACCAGTGTAACTCATTTAACATCAATATTTAGTCAGTTTCAACACGAAGGTAAAATTATGATTGCGAACGTTTAAGATTTCATTGATAAATAAAATTAATTTTATTGATAAATTATCTGCTTATTATGTTATTTTCACTTTTCTGAATACATGAACAGGGGATTATCTTGATGGAAAAAAAAAAGAAGATAATCTTCAATTAAAAATTCAACTAAAAAAAACCTCTTTATTAGATTTTCTATTCTACATGAAAATCTTCTTTTCCAAATCTGATCTATATATGAGACATATTTTCAAGTCAGTATTATTTATTTATCTATACGATGATTTTATAACATTCTTAATTCAATTCAATAATAAAACAAATTATTTAATAGAAGCAGTTTTGTTATATTATTTTGAAATGCGCAAGTTTGTTTAGTTGCAATTAGAATCGAAATTTCTTCGGCTATTCGCATTCTCTGCGGCACAACCGTAGACAGTTCTTGATAAAAATGAAAAGGTAAGGTATCGTTAAAAAGGACTTTCAAGGGTAACTTATTAGCATATCAGAGGTGATATTGGAATTAACCCCAAAATTCCACAAAGTAGGCTGCATTAATGGAAAACACTCTATGTGGAAATTTCATTTTGTATGTTGATATTAGTTTTAGATTTTTTTTTGTCAGTATGGAAGAAAAATATAAATATTAACTTACTGATTTGGTTGAACTTTGAATGTGACTTAACATCTAACATTTTTTTTTTTTTCTACCACTCCAAAATATGCAAATTAAAAAAAGTGTAAATCTTACAAAATAAACAATAAAGAATGCATTAATATTTTTAATAACAATTTTTATTCTATTTATATATTTTTGAAATTCTATATAAATAAATATTTTATATAAAAAAATTTTTGGATCAAAAATAAAAAAAAAAAAATTTAAATAATTTTCAAACTTTTTACAATTTTAAATTTTTAAAACATTGCATCTATTCTTCGTTTATCCTAATAACTGTGGCATTCGAATGGTAAATAAAAAAAAATGTGACATTCTTTTGAACGGCAGTTTTTACGTAATGATATATGACGTTCAAGTCATCACTCAAATCCACAAAAAGCATTTGGAACAAAATGTATCTATATCAAAAACCAAAATTCTGTAACTCTTGCAAAGCACTTCTATCTTTCTGCTATCTTTCGTTGTACTGATGTGGATCAAGGCTCCAGAAGAAAAAATACTGTCGTCCGACAGGATAGATATTACATCAACCACTTCAGAGAAATTCAGACAATAGACAAAAACAGAAATAAATCCCTCAAAAAATAGTGTTGTTTTCAGTGAGCCTACAATGCAATAAATTGAATATTTTTTTTTAATTAAAGTTACATTACTAAGAATATTGGTAAATTTTTTTTTTAATTTTATGAATTTTAATGAAATGATTAATTTTTATAATTGGAATAATATGAGAAAATTAATAAAATTGATTTATTAAAATTATTAATTATATTAACTAAATTATAAATTTATTTATTTTATTATTAGTTAGTAAATTGTTGAATTATTAATCAAGTAATTCAACAAAATATATTCTTAAAATAATTGAATTTATTAGTTATTAAATGAATTAAATTATAATGAAGTATTATTAATTGGTTAATATTAAATTATTACGTAAGGTATTAAATTTCTACTGTATCATTACGGAGTAAAACGAATAACTCAAAGTTTTTGGTTGAGTGAACTTAAATTTTAAGGTGATTTACAAATTCAAAACTCGTGTTCATCCAGATAAATATTTTTAAGAAAAGTAAGAAAAAAAAAAGGATAGCTTTTTAAGTGCTTCATAATTCACACGGTAAACTTAGTTAATTAATAAAATATAGATAAGAAATGTGTACAAAATTTTGCTTTATATAGTGCAATGAATATTTAAAAACGTATTCAGTAAAAATGGTCGTATACTACATTTTCCAATGTAAGTTAAGATTCCCTTCGAATGAACCTATATTTGATATCTTTAAGTGATTCCCTAATATACAGAATATTAAATGTAGTAAACTAAGACCATATCTTCTGAATGCCTTTTAAAATGATTATTACAAGCAGCATTTTTAAAAAATGTGGATTTATTTGAATTTCTTCTTTTCAATAAATTCTAGGTAAGAATTTAAAACCAAAACGGCTGATTTTAACTTTCCAAAATATTTTTAACCTATACCTCAACGTATTGAAATAACAAACATATTTGTAAAATAAAATATAATTGTTAATATAAATAATAAATATAATTGTTATAAGTTGCACTAAATTACTTTTCATATTTTGCTGTTTGCTATGTTGAATACAATAATTTTGCCAGCAGGATTTCTATAAGAATTTAAAGGTGAAACGTAGTATAAGAAACTTATTGAAAAAAATTATAATAAAATAAAGCACGATGCATTTTATCTTGAATATTTTAGACAAGAATCTTAATCTTTCGTGCTCATTTTTGAAAAAAACTATCAATATTGAATTAAAAAATAAGTAGATTAACTGTTTGAAAAACAACAGGAGATTATAGGTAATTTAAAAGGAGGAAGAAAAATTAACTCTGTTAAGAAACGCACTAAATAGTTTCTATTTGCTGCTTGTATTATGTTGAATGCAAACCTGAATTTGCGCCTACAAGGATTTCATAAGAAATTAGACACATCAATCTTAGTATAAAAAAACTTATCGAAAATTTTATTTATAATGAAATAAAGAAGGCTATGATAGGGTTTATCTTGAACACTCATTTTTGGTTAGGAATTTTAAATCTTTCTTGGAATTTACACATTTATGAGAAAAGCACCAGCTGCTAATATTAGTTAGAAATAGCGAGTGCATTGACATTTAAACTTCACATAAAACAGAATTAAGGAGCATGAAGCTGAAAAAGATTAAAAAATTATTAACTTTGTTACACTTACCCTCACGTTCTTCTTACGCGTAAACCTCTCTTTTTTAGTGTAAAACAATGACAAATTTATACAAAATAAAAACCAGCAGTATATAAACTGCAGATAATGAAACAAATGAGTTTTCAGTAGTTAGTAAATTTAAAAGGTGTTTTAAAACATTAAATATATTCTTGTATTACAAATAAATTAAACAAATATTCATTATAAAATTATATAATACCTTTCTAAAAATATAAAAAAAAAAATATTCATTTACGACAAACTTTCTTCAACAGAATTAATTTAATTCTCCATAAATTTATTCATTTTAAAAGAAGATAGTTGTATATTTTATAAGATCAAAAATGTAATTTTCGTATAGTGTTAAAAATGTAAATTTCTTAGATTATTCTGTAATATTTTTATTTTCGTAAAAGTAAGATCATATAAAAAATAAAATTGTTGGAAAAATTCTCAAAACTTAAAGCAAAATATTTTTTTAGTGTTGTTTTCGCTGATTACATGAACTAAAAAATAATCTTAAAACTTTTTGGGAAAATTTTTGTGCTCCAAGTTTTTGAAATTATGATGGTTGCTGCACATTTATGTTATTTTACAAAAAGAAAAAAACGTGCATCTTTTTTTTTGTGTGTGTACGAAATCGTAATGAAGTGGGAATCTCCAAAGTTGATGGAGACACTGAAGAAAAAAAAAAGCATAGACATTTTAAACAGAAACATTTAAATGCAATTTTATAAACTTTACGCATTTTAGAAAAGGATGCTAAGCTCTTACGTCTTGAAAGGGAGGGAAAAGGACTACAAGTGAATTGCGAGAAACTTATTTTGATTAAGTATTACCCCTGTGGAAAGATGGAGATCAAGGGGAATCGATGTTCAAAGATAATGACGTTCAGTGCAAAAATGACGTAAATTTATACAATGGCTTTGATGAAATTCCATCTTGACTTGAAAGTAAAAAAAAAACACTTGAAATTAAAAAGAATTTAAATGGATATCAATAATTTTAGGGAGTAATGCATTTGCTTGATGTTAGAAAATAAGAAGCATTACAAGATGAGGGTTGATTGAAATTTCAACACTGATATTTTTTGGAGGTTGCATTAGAACATCCCTTGGTTAAAAATCTTAATATTTTTTATGAGCATTCATGAAAAAAATTATTGATTTTCGAAATAAGTGGATTGACATTTGAAAAGTCACATAAAACAAAAATTATAGGAAATTGAATATAAGGATAAAGAAATTAACTCTGTTAAAATCACGCTTTTGACACACATCTCTATTAGTGTAAAATAATGACGGAAATTTATGAAATAAATAAAGCAAGCTGTATTTATACACTGCAGATAATATTCATAACAAATGAGTTTTCAGTAGTTCGTGAATTAAAAAATAATTTAAAACCTCAAATATAAACTTGTATAATATATAAATAAAAAAAAATATTGATTATTAAAATTTATATAATATCATTTAAAAAAATATTAAAAAAATTATCTTACAACAACGAATTATCTTCAACTTGAATTAATTTTTATTCTGCGCATAAATTATTTGACAAAGAAAATACTTGTATTATCTTATAAGATTAAAATAAATTTTTTTAGTATACAAATTTCACTAGTGATATTTTTATTTCGTTAAGTAAGATAAATATGAAAAGAAAATTCTTTAAAAAAATTCAGAAAAAGAAAACCAAAGGTTTCTAGCATTACTTCCCTGATTACATGAGGCAGGAAAATAATCTTAAAATGAAAATCTTTGCTATCATTTTTGCTATTTTTCATCCAAAAATAATACAACTTTGTTAAAGAAAATAGTTGTATTATTTTATAAGATAAAAGATTCAATTTTAGTATACAAAGTCTTTAGAGTATTCTGTAATATATTTATTTTTCATAAAAGTATAGATAATGTGAAAAAAAATGTTGTAAACTCACAAAGTGAAACAAAACATTTCTAGTATTATTTCCTGAGCAGGAAAATAATCTTAAAATCTTAAATTTTTGATAACAATTTTAAGAGTGCTCAAGTTTTGAAAATTATGATGGCTGCTGCACATATGTTATTTACAAAAATTTTTTTTGTGTGTACAGAAATCATGTGGAGGTGGGAATCTCCAAAGTTGATGGGAGACGCTGAGAGGAAAAAAAAAAAAACATCCTAGACATTTAAAACGAAACATTTAAACGAATTTTATAAACTTTTCGCATTTTTAGAAAAGGATGCTAAGCTTTTACGTCTTGAAAGGGAGAAAAAAAGGACTACAAAGAGAATTGAGAAACTTATTTTGCTTATTAAACTATTACCTGTGGAAAGATGGAGATCAAGGGGGAATCGATGTTCAAAATACATGTGACGTCTCGGTGCAAAAATGACGTAAATTTTTACAATGGCGTTGATGAAATTCCATCTTGAGAGTAAAACTTGAAAGTAAAAAGTATTTAAAAGGATATCAATAATTTAGGAAGTAATGCATTTGCTTGATGTGCAAAATAAAAACATTACCAGATGATCTTTGATTGAAATATCCATCTACTGAAGTTGATGGAGTTGCATTAGAGGGTGCATTTTTAGTAAGAATTTGGTTAAAATTTTTAAATATATAAATAGCTATATGTTTTAAAATATATTGTTTTTTTTTTTTTTGCTAAATGGGATCCATTCTAATACATAGAATATTGGGGAGTATTACACACCTGGCTTTAAAAATGAATTGCAAATGAATAAATAAATATGATATAGTAAAGCAGGGCTGATGGCGAGTGACTAGGTCTATGGAGTTGGGTACCACAGGTTTCAGAGTGCGTCCCCTGCACGATGTCATATATGTTTTGTAGTGGTTCCGGAATCCATAAAAACCATAAGTCCCTGCATAATACGACTATAGAGGCGTTTGAGTTAAGGCTGGCAACCCTACCCCTTAAAAAGAAAACAGCTTCTGTCTCGAAAATTGCCAGTAAGTGGAACGGTCTTGGCCCATCATGTGGGTGTTGCATAATGAAAAAGAATATAATGTAAAATAGTCTACTTTGCAACCAACAAATTACTAAAATTTCAATGTAACTGAAATTAGACGTATGTCTTTATTTTATGTCACCACAAACAAAAATGCACAATTAACGTTATAGATTTTCTAAAACTCTCAAAAAAATTCATTGAATTTTTATATTTATTACATTAAATAAAAAATTTCAAATTAAACAAATTAAAAAAATTTCATTTATTAAATTATATAATATCATTTTAAAATTTTAAAAAAATTTATTCATTTTACGAGAACTTTTCTTCAACGAATTAATTTTATTCTCCATAAATTTATTCATGTTAAAAGAAAATAGTTGTATTATTTTATAAGATTAAAAATATAATTTTAGTATACAAATTTCACAGATTTTTCTGTATAATTTTATTTTTGTAACAATATGAAGAAAAAAAAAAAAGATTGTTGGAAAAACTTACAAAATGAAAACCAGAAGATTTCTAGTATTGCGTCCCTGATTACATAGAACAGAAATATAATCTTGAAGCGAAAATTTTGCTAACAATTTTAAGTGTGCTCCAAGTTTTCTCAAATTATGATGGCAGCTGCGTTTATGTTATTTACAAAAGGAAAACATACTTCTCCTTTTTTGTGTGTACCGGAATCGTAATAAAGTGGGAATCTCCAAAGTTCATGGAGACGCTGAGTAAAAACATTCATCCTAGACATTTAAAACGAAACATTTAAATGAATTTTATAAACTTTATGCATTTTTAGAAAAAGATGCTAAGCTTTCACGTCTTGAAAGGAAGAAAAAGGACCACAAAGAGAATTGAGAGAAACTTATTTACTTATTAAAGTATTATCCCTGCAGAAAGATGGAGATCAAACGGGATTTAATCGATGTTCAGAGATAATGACGGTTCGGTGCAAAGAATGACGTAAATTTATACAATGGATTTGATGAAATTCCATCTTGAAGAAAATCTTGAAAGCAAAAGAATTTAAATGGATATCAATAATTTTAGGAAATGATGAATTTGCTTGATGCTAAATAAGAAACATCACGGGGTGATGTTTATTGAAATATGCATCACCGATGTTGTTGGAGGTTGCATTAGAGAACCTATTTGGTCATGAATCTTAAACTTTTTGAGCATTTATGAAAAATAATTATTATTATTGAATTGAAATAAGTAGATTGACATATAAAAAAGCCACAGAAATCACAATTATAGGAAATTAAAAAAAAAAAAAGATTAAAATATTAACTCTGTTAACCTCACGTTCTTCTTACGCATAAACCTCTTTTTATTAATGTAAAACAATGACAAATGTATACAAAATGAAGCAAGCAGTATATAAATTGCAGATAATGAATTTATAAATGAAAAATGAGTTTTTCAGGTTAAAATGAGTTTTTGGGAAATTAAAAAAATAATTTTAAACATTAAATATAAACTTATAAAATATATAATTTAAAAAATATGGATTATTAAATTATATAATATTATTTTAAATTATTAAAAAATTATTCATTTAACGACAAACTTTCTTCAACAAATTAATTTAATTCAATTCTATATAAATTTTATTCATGTTAAAAAAAGAAATAGTTGTATTATTTTATTAGATTAAAAATGTAATTTTTGTATACGGAATTCATAAAATTTTCATTTTCGCAAAAAATAAAAAAAAGAAACAAAATGGTTGGAAAAAACTCACACAAAATTAAAAACCAAAATATTTAGTGTTCCATTGCTGATTACATGAAGAAAAAAATAATCTTAAAAAGAAAATTTTGCTAACAATTTTATGTGTGCTCCAAGTTTTTGAAATCATGATGGCTGCTGCACATTTATGTTATTTACAAAGAAAAACGCATTTCTTTTTTTTTTGTGTACAGAAAGCGTAATGAAGTGGGAATCCCCAAAGTTGATGGGGACACTGAGGGAAAAAAACCATCCTAGACATTTAAAACGAAAACATTTAAAAGAATTTCTTAAAACTTTATGCATTTTTAGAAAAGGATGCCAAGCTTTTACATTTTGAAAGGGAAAAAAAAGAACTACAAAAGAGAATTGCGAGAAACTTATTTGCTTATTAGAGTATTAAACCTGTGAAAGATGGAGATCAAAGGGGGAATCGATGTTCAAAGATGATGACGGTTCGGTGCAAAAATGATGTAAATTTATACAATGGCTTTGATGAAATTCCATCTTGAAGAAAAACTTGAAAGTAAAAAGAATTTAAATGGATATCAATAATTTAGGGGAAATAATGCATTTGTTTGATGCTAAATAAGAAACATTAGAAGTGGGTTTATTGAAATATGCATCACTGATGTTGTTGTAACCATTATGATGAAAGGAGGTTCAAGATTCATCAGGAGGTTCTCTAGCCATCACTGGTGCTGTTAGAGAACCTCCTTTGTCAAGAATCTTAATCTTTTATGAGCATTCATGAAAAATACAAATATTGAATTAGAAATAAGTGGATTAACATTTGAAAAGTCTCAGAAAACAGAATTATAGAAATTTAAAAAAAGATAAAAACAAATTAACTCTGTTAAACTCAGTCTCTTCTTACACATAAACCTCTTTTTATTAGTCTAAAACAATGACAAATTTATATAAAATAAGATTAGAAGTTTATATACTGAAGATAATATATTCATAAATGAACAAATGAGTTTTTTTAGTAGTTCGTAAATTAAAAAAAAAAACATTCTAAACATTTAAATTAATTTAGACAATAAAAATAAATCAATTTTGAACATTAAATATAAATTTTAAAATAAATAAATTAAGAGATATTGATTATTAAATTATATAATATGAATTAAAAATATTAATAATATTTATTCACTTCACGATAAACTTTCTTCAACGAATTAATTTTATTCTCCTCAACTTTCTTCGTGTTAAAAGAAAATAGTGTTATTTTATAAGATTAAAAATGTAATTTTAGTATATGAATTTCTTAAATTTTTCTGTGATAATTTTATTTTAGTAGAAATAATATATTACGTAAAAGAAAATTGTTTGAAAACTCACAAAATTAAAACTAAAAGATTTCTAGTATAACGTCGCTGATTATATAAACAGAAAAATAATCTCAAAAAGAAACATTTTTGATTACAATTTTAAGTGTGCTCCAAGTTTTTGAAATTATGATGGCTGCTGCACATTTATGTTATTTACAAAAGGAAAAAGAACTTTTTTTGTGTACCGAAATCGTAATGAAGTGGGAATCTCCAAAGTTTATGGAGACGCTGAGGGAAAAAAAAGCATCTTTGACATTTAAAACGAAACATTTAAATGAATTTTATCAACTTTACGCATTTTTAGGAAAGGATGCTAAGCTTTTATATCTTGAAAAGGAGAAAAAAAGGACTACAAAGAGAATTGCGAGAAACTTGTTTGCTTATTAAAGTATTACCCCTGTGGAAAGATGGAGATCAAAGGGGGAATCGATGTTCAAAAGATAATGACCACTAGGTGCAAAAATGACGTAAATTTATACAATGGCTTTGATGAAATTCCCTCCTGAAGAAAAACTCAAAAGTAAAAGAATTTAAATGGATATCAATAATTTTAGGGGAATAATGCATTTGCTTGATGCTTAATAAGAAGCATTACAAGATGAGGGTTTATTGAAATATGCATCCCTGATGTTGTTGGAGGTTGCATTAGAGAACCTCCTTAGGCAAGAATCTTAATCTTTTATGATCACTTATGGAAGAAAGATATTAATATTGAATTAGAAATAAGTGGATTGACATTTGAAATGTCACAGAAAACAGAATTATAGGAAATTTAAAAACACATGAAAAATTAACTCTGTTAAACTCACGCTCTTCTTACGCATAAACCTCTCTTTATTAGTGTAAAACAATGGCAAATTTATACAAAAGAAAGCAAACAGTATATAAACTGCAGATAATGAAACAAATGAGTTTTTCAGTAGTTAGTAAATGAAAAAGTAATTTCAAAAGATAAATGTAAATAAAAAATTAAAAAAATTGATTATTAAATTATATAAAATCATTTTAAAATATTAAAAACAATATTCATTTTACAATATCCTTCTTTGAATAAATTAATGTTATTATCCTTACAGTTATTCGTGTTAAAAGAAAATAGTTGCATTATCTTATAAGATTAAAAATATAATTTTAGTATTCAAATTTCTGTGATATTTTTTATTTTCGTAAAATTATGAAAAAAAAAAAAAAAAAATTGTTGGAAAAACTTACAAAATTAAAACGAAAAGATTTCTAGTATTCCATTGGATTGCATGAACAGAAAAATAATCTTAAAACGAAAAGTTTAGCTAACAATTTTAAGTGTGCGCCAAGTTTTGAAATTATGAAGGCTGCTGCACATTTATGTTATTTACAAAAGGAAAAACAATTTCTTTTTGTGTACCGAAATCGTAATGAAGTGGGAATCTCCAAAGTTGATGGTGACGCCGAGGGAAAAATTCCTCCTAGACATTTAAAACGAGACATTTAAATGCATTTTATACACTTTACGCATTTTTAGAAAATGATGCTAAGCTTTTACGTCTTGAAAGGGAAAAAAAAAGATTACAAAGAGAATTGCGAGAAACCTATTTGCTTATTAAAGTATTACTCCTGTGGAAAGATGGAGATCAAAGGGGGAATCGATGTTCAAAGATAATGACGGCTCGGTGCAAAAATGACGTAAATTTATACAATGGCTTTGATGAAACTCCATATTGAAGAAAAACTTGAAAGTAAAAAGAATTTAAATGGATAACAATAATTTTGGGGTAATAATGTGTTTACTTGATGCTACTATAAATAAGAAGCATTACAAGATGAGGGTTGATTGAAGTATTCATCCCTGAAGTTGTTGGAGGTGGCATTAGAGGATGAATTTGAATAAGAATTTGGTTGAGAGAATTTTAAATATATAAATATAGCTATATGTTTTAAAAATTATTTTTGAATGGGGTCCATTGTAAAGTATCATAGAATATTGTGGAGTAGAACATAAATAAAAATAAATTGCAAATGAAAAAATAAATAAATGTAATATCGAAAAGTTGGGGGCCTTATGGCCGAGGGAATAGGACTCTGACGTTGGGTTCTACAGGTTTCAGGTGAGTTCCGGTGATGCCATGGATATTTTTGGTTGCTCGGAATCCACTTTAAATCGTATAACATATGGTATAACTTAACTGTAGAGCGTTGGGAGTAGGGCTGATGACCCTACCCCGTAAAAATAAAACATCAGTCTCGAAAGCAGCCTCGAAGGATATGGCCTTGGCTTACCATGTGGCTGTTGCGCCAATGAAGAAGTATAATGTAGAATAGTCTGCTTTGCAATCCACAAACTACTATAATTACAATGTAAGTGAAATTAGACGCAAGCATTTATTTCTACTATATCACAAGCAACAATGCATAATTAAAGCTATTGATTTTCAAAAACTCTAAAAAATTCTGTGAATTTTATATTTAAAACATTAAATATAAAATTGCAAAAAAAAAAAAAAAACATTTAAAAAATATTGATTATTAAATTATATAAAAACATTTTTAAAATATTAAAAAATTTTATTCATTTTATGACAAACTTTCTTCAACGAATTAATTTTATTCTCCATAAATTTATTCGTGTTAAAAGAAAATAGTTGTATTATTTTATAAGAATAAAATGTGATTTTAGTGTACAAATTTCTTAGATTTTTCTGTGATATTTTTATTTTCTTCAAAATATTAAAGAGAAAAAAAAAATTGTTGGAAAAATGCACAAAATTAAAACCAAAACATTTCTAGTGTTGTGACCCTGATTGCATGAGCAGAAAAATAATCTTAAAACTAATATTTTTCTAACACTTTTAAGTGTGCTGTAAGTTTTTTGAAATTATGATGGCTGCTGCACATTTATGTTATTTACAAAAAGGAAAACGCACTTCGCTTTATCTTTTGTGTGTACCGAAATCGTAATGAAGTGGGAATCTCCAAAGTTGATGGAGACGCTGAGGAAAAAAAAAGCATCCTAGACATTTAAAACGAAACATTTAAATGAATTTTATAAACTTTACGCATTTTTAGAAAAGGATGCTAAGCTTTTATGTCTTGAAATTGAGAAAAAAAAAAAGGACCACAAAGAGAATAGCGAGAAACTTGTTTGCTTATTAAAGTATTACCCCTGTGGAAAGATGGAGATCAAGGGGGAATCGATGTTCAAAGATAATGACGTCTCGGTGCAAAAATGACGTAAATTCATACAATAGCTTTGATGAAATTCCATCTTGAAGAAAAACTTGAAAGTAAAAGAATTTAAATGGATATCAATAATTTTAGGGAATAATGCATTTGCTTGATGCTAAATAAGAAACATTACCAGATGAGGGGTGATAGAAATATGCATCACTGACGTTGTTGCAAGTTGTATTAGAGGATGCATTTCAATAAGAATATGAATATAGCTTTATGTCTTTTTTTCTAAATGGGATTCATTCTAAAATGTCATAGAATTTTGTGAAGTAGAGCACAACTAAAAATAAATTGAAAATGAATAAATAAATAGATGTAATATCGAAAAAGCAGGGGACCTGATGGCCGAGTGACTAGGGCTATGGCGTTGGGTGCCACAGGTTTTGGGTGAGTCCCTGCGATGTCGAGTATGTTTGTAGGGGTTCGGAAACCTCTTTAAACCATAAGTGCCTGTATAATAATAATGTAGAGCGTTGGGCGTAAAGGTGACAATCCTACCCCTTAAAACATCTCCTGTCTCGAAATCTGCCTGTAGGCAGACGGTCTTGGCCCACAATGTGGTTGTTGTGCAAATGAAAAAGAAGTATAAAGCAAAAATCTACTTTACAATCGACAAACTACTATAATTCCAATATAACGGTAACGTAGACTGAAATATTTATTTCTAGTATGCCAGAAACAACAATACACAATTAACAATAATAACAGTTGACTTTCCCACTAGAATCTTTAATCTTCTTCTACGCTGTAATTTAATTATATTTTGCAAATTATATACAGTTTTGAACGTTTAAAATTTTAAATTGGACATGGAAGCATGACGATCCAATAACGTCCATAATCGGCTACCCATACGAATGAATTTTATAGATATTTTAAAATCTATATAATGAAATATACATCTCTTAGTTTTTACGACTTCTAACATTTTATACCTGGCGCCTATGAGTAATAAATTCCATCCACAATTGCATAATATAGATATTAGATATGACATTTTTACTTTTAAAACATACTTTTAAATTCAAATTGTGAATGCAAATGCTATAGTTACATTTTAAAATAATATTATTACATTGATCTAATATATAATAGAAATGTATAATTTTCCATTTTAATGTATAAAGCTGTATTTATATACAGTCTTTCACGATTGCAGAATTTCAGCAATGGATTTCAATTTTATAATCAAATATTTGTATTTCCTCAAATTATTCGAATTCTAGACAGCAACGTATAATCTTTATTAGACAATGTATTCAAATACATCCATTGTTGCCCATTTTTGGAACTATGTAAAATAATTATTTTATGAGAATGTCAGCGTAAAATTTATTCGAACTATAAACTGTGAACTTAAATATAATCAACAACTGTCATTTTGAAATGTTGCATTTTTGATATATGTTTTTCTTCTACACGTATAAAATAAAGTGTATTTAAAAAAATCATGAATCTGTCTTTATTATTTTCCTGTTTATAAAGCAAAATTTAGGAGCCTGCTGGCGAGTGATTAATGCTCTGGTGTTCGATGTCTCAGGTTTCGGGTTCGACTCGCCGAATGACCGACTCGACCATGGATGTTTGTTGTGGTACCATAGATCCCGGTCTAATATAATGCAGAGCGTTGGACGTAGGGCTGACACCTCTACCCCGTAAAAAGAAAACATTACCTCTCTCGAAATCTGCCAGTAGTCAGACGGCCTCGGCCAACTATGGAGCACAATGACTACACAATATAGCCTGAATGGACGAGTGTCTGGCGCTCGGGGCCACAGGTTTCGAGTTCGAATACCGGCGGAGCCATGGATGTTTGCAGTGGTTCGGAATCCAATTTAAACTGTCGGTCCCGGTCTAATATGATCGTAAAACGTTGTCTTGGAGTTTCTTCAACTCTCGTGGTTCCTCGTGGTTTTCGCCACTGATAATAATGATAGTAATGATGAAAACAAAGTTTATTTTATATATACAAACTTTTTAACCCAGGATGTTGTTGTTTATGTTGCTGTTTCTTGTCCCACTTGGTTGACAGCTAGACCAAGTCCCTGAGCTCGTGGGTGCTCATGCGTAGAGGAAGAGGGGGGCTTCATTTGTGATTGAACACCTATAGGTAGAAATCTGACTTGGCTCCGCGTCGTTGAAGAAGGAGGACAATGCCTTCCGGTAGGACTTTATGGGTAACTAACCCACATTTGCGTATCATATGGAAGCAAACCCGGAAAACTCTCACCAGGTAGTCCGACTAACGAAGCAAGATGCTGAACATCACAAACGCCATCGAATCTCCTCGTCTATAACAAAGCCGCCAGTGGATTCAACCTCAGCCCTAATGTTCACCAGCGGTGGACGTTGCCACTGAGCCACTAGTCGGCTTGGAATATGTTAAAAATAGGAGTAAAAGCACGAGATATTTTTAAAGGTTTAATTTTGTTACAATTCTTCAAGTAAAGTAATTAATGAATGTAACAAGATGAAAAGCTGACCCACACATAAATGTTCTTGAAAAATAACTACTAGCAATGCTAATTATATTTTGTACTATACAAATGACAATTATAATACAATAAATATAAGTGTTTATAAAACACATATACAATCAAATTACCGACAAAAGCTATTGACAAAATATCATTTTTCTTCTGTAAAAAGGACATTGCTTACCTATCGATAGTGACTAGATCAGGTTTTTAATTCATTTAAGGGACCTAAAGCAGAGATTCAGAGATTACTCCAAGAGACTATTCAAGAGACTACTCCAATATTAAATCGAGTACCCATTCAAAATTTTAGCGAAACCACTCCAGTATTCCGCTTTGCTGGTTATTTCAGAATATCCACAAGAAAAATTAAATTTTTACGCATTTATTTTTAAATTCTTTTCTTGTTTAGGGTTTATGATCGTACCGCTCTTTGCAGTTTCGATATCCGTTTAAAGAACAGGAATTATTTCGTATTGTGTGATTTATTACAGAAAAAAAAAAAATGTGAATATTCATGTTTGCCTGAGATGAAATCAAGTGGAAGGATCCTTTTTATTCCTTTTTTTTTCCCTAAAAATTCTGCATTTTCTGGGAAAATGAAAAGTCGTTGGCTTGGAGTGGATAAATTTTGATAGAAATGTTTTTATTTTTCATTTCGAAACCTTTGTTTAGAAAGAATTGAAAAAAGAAGAGATAGTGTGTATTTGCACTTCATTACACTCAACTTCATTTAGAATTACTATGGAAGCAGTAGATGCATCACAAATCCACGTCGCCGTTTTAAGTATAGATCAAATAAAAATGTAAGAAAGAAAAACTCGATTCAATATTTTTTTTTTAAAATTGTTTCTTGTATATTTAAATAAAAATTGACATATAGGTAAATTGTAATTCATAAATTAATATATTCAAAAATAAATAAATGCTTTTAAAAAATTATTTTAGGAGGATTTAATCAATTAGATTATTTTAAATAATTGCACATGAAAATAAAATAATAAATACTCAAATTCATTCATAGAATTGCAATGGAAAACAATAAAAATATCACAAATCCATGCCTCAGTTATAAATATAGATTAAATAAAAAATTTTAGAAAGAAAACTTATATTTTTAAATTTACTAAAACTAACTAAAAATTTATCTAATTTTTAATGACTTAAATATTTTTTATGTTAAAATTGTTTTGTTGTATGTTTAAAACTTCTAACATTTCAAAAATAATTTGCATATATATTAATTAATAAATAATATTTTCAAAAATAAATAAAGGCTTTCTAAAAATGTGTAAAAAATTATTTTTTGATGATTTAATCAATTAAATTATTTTAAATAATAGTACATAAAAAAAAATAAAATAAATACTCAACTTCATTCATAGAATTGCAATGGAAAACAGTAAATGCATCACAAATTCATGCGCAGATATAAGTATAGATCAAATAAAAATTTAAGAAAGAAAAATTTGATTCAATATTTCTTTTTATTTTAAAATTGTTTGTTGTATGTTTAAAAACTTCTTAGATCTCTCAAAAATAATTTGCATATAAGTAAATTATAATTTAATAATTAATATTTTCAAAAATAAATAAATGCTTTCTAATAGCGTAAAAATTATTTTATGATGATTTAATCAATTAAATTATTTGCATAAAAAAATTCTTGATATTTATATGTCTTTTATTCTTAGATTATTTATCAAGTTTTCAGATAAATTTTTCAGACATTATTATTTTTTTTATATTCAAACTAGGGCATATTATTTAGAAATATTAAAAATTCTTATTTATGTAAGAATTCAGTTTTAAGAGGAGGATTTAAGTAATGAGTGTAAAGTAAGTTGGATATTTGATTTAAAGAAAAGAAATGGAAATTCTTTTCACCTAGAAATTGTAAAAATAATTAAGCATTAATGTAAATTTTATTTTTATTTTGATTTCAAGCTTCATGTAAATCTTTTTTATTAAAATTAATTATTTATTAATATTATTCATGTGAATTTAACTTAATTTTTCCTTTCTAATTCACTAAGTCATCAAAAGTAATGAACTAATTCATTAATTTTTTTATTTAAATAATGAAGAACAAACTCATATAATTTGCAAAATTCTTCTTCCTCTTCTAGTGAAATATTACTTTAACGTTTCTTACTTTAAAGATATTTAAAATCACAAAATGTTTAGAATCACTAAAGAACCAACGCCTTGGGAAAATAACATTTCATGTCTTATCATAATATCTTTTTATTCGAATCAAAGTAAAATTAGCAAATAACAAAACACTAATAGAAAAATGGAAATAACGGAAATTTGAAATTTAATACCACACCCACAAAATAAATACTTAATCACAAAATAATAATTATAATTTTCTACTACATCATTTGAATATATGTGATTTAATTGCTTGCTTAAAGATGTAATACTTTATTGATGTTTAAAATTTATACACGACAGTCTCTTACTAAAATATTAAAATAAATTTTATATCAATATTCAGATACCGATAAAAAATATATTAATTAATTAAAAAATTGCTAATTTTTAATAGCTTTTGCATTCGGACTAAATGCGAGTTCATTTTCTAATTCACTCTAACAGCAAAAGACTTTAAAAAATATTCACTTTACTACAAATTTTTGACAGACAAAATCGTGTTTCTTAATCAAAAACATGTAAGTTTCATAAATAAATAATTATATTTAAATACCTACTCAAAATTTATCTCACAAAACTAAAAAAAAATTTAAAAATATTACACAACTTTACTAACAACCATCCCTTCTTTGAGACATTACACAGAATTTCCTTTTGCAAATAGTAATAATAATAATAAAAACTCAGTCAAAATACTATAACCGTCTGCTATTTTAAGTTGTTTATATATACTATTAAAATGAATCTGTTAATTCAAATTAAAAGCGTACCAGTAGCTGCAAGACTCTCATTATAAAAACAATACCTATGAATAATTAACTTACGATATTACCCTATGCGCTTTTGCGGCTAGGAAAACCTACACGTATCGTGGTAGTTGCATTTAAATGGGCATAAGGGGAAGCAATTTGCCTGAAAAGGTTTGCTTAAATACCTGTGCAGTATCACTCAAAATTAATAGCTTAGTACGGAAACAGCGTTATTAGCACCGGAAGCACGTTTTCAAAGAGGGATGTAAAAAAGAGGCATTACTTCCTCTAACACGTGATACATTCGGACCAATTATTGTAACACTTTATTCAGACACCACAAAGGGGGATGTGGTTAAGTACGATGTTGCCATTTTCGGAGAAAAACGCTTTTTTAAAAAAGGAGTATCCTCAAATTAATGATTTCAAAAGGGTATTTTGAGGGTAATGTTTTAGATTATTTATTTATATATTCGATTATTAAAATATAATAAAACATATTGATTTGTCGATTAAACTTCCTAGAAAATTTAAAGGATAATCAAGTTCTAGTATTTTCTAAAATATTAACTATATTTTAAAATAACAAGCCGTGGTAGTGAGTGTTGGGTAAAGTGTAAATAAAAGAATTTTTTTCCGTTGATAGCATGTGTTACAGACACTGCTTTGAAAAATGGGTACATGTTGTTTTTTATTCCATTTGGTAGACAGCAACCTTTAGACCAATCCCAGGAACCCGTGTGATCTCACGGTTGAAGGGAAAGGAAGTAGCTTCTGTTGTGATGGAGCACCAAAAGATAGAATTCTGATTTCGCACCGCGACACTGACTTTTTCGTGGTAGGGTTGTCAGCCCTACGTCCAAAGCTCCACAGTCATACTAGGACCTACTGCTTCAAAGTGGATTCTGAACCGCATTACAAACATCCATGGCACCTCTGGGACTCGCACCCTCAACTTGTGGCATTAAGTGCCAAAGCGCTAGTCCCTCAGTCTCAGGTCGTACGAGTATATGTTGCGGATATTATAAAAGAGTCTTAGAACGAAAGTTGAAATATCTTGTAAAAATTTAGTTATTTCATGTTTTATTTTAAGTTAGTTTTAATTTTTAATTTCTTTTTTATTCGACAAGCAATTACAAGGCAGTTAAAGTTAAAGGTCCTACCGAAAGACATTCTTTCGCAAACAACGGTGGATGCAAAAACCCCCTTTTAAAAAATGCAATACAATTCATGTAATGTGATAAAATGTCTCGATAACATTTTTATTTTTGACTACATTACAGTCTTATCTTACCTTGATAAATTCATTTCATATTGATTTTTTAACAACAAAATGTTATT
>BPLR01010744.1:0-24324 GCA_021605095.1 Caerostris extrusa
GCTGAAGTATCTTTTGGTTGCTCTAAAAATGTAAAAAGTAAATTTATTAATTATGAAAGATAACTCAATAAAACTAAATACATGATTTTCAAATACAATGAACAATATTAAATAAACAAGAATATACACAACACAGATAAACTGTATAATCTATGAAATATGTAAAATAAAAAAATTAAGAAACATATAAAAAAATATTTACAACAATCAGCGCATAACCCTTATTTAAAAAAGATCCCATATAAATTAAAATAATTGAACTATTTAAAAAATTTCTGTTGAATAATAAAATTTATCTAAAATATACAAAGACACATAATATTTTAAATAAGTTAAGAAGTTTTCTAGAATTATCAGAAAATTTCAACATTTTAATAAGAAATTAAAATTGAAACAATAATTGATATTCAAATTATTTTAAAAATCCTATTTACTAACATTAAAAGTAGTATACTTTTTAAAAAAATACAGAATATATATATTTTAAGGAAAATAAATACAAATTTTGTAACAGAACTAATTACATACAAAAATATTTAATTGTAGTTATTCATTAATATATATCAGACATTTTCACTTTAATAGATAGAAAAATGCAGTATTAACATTTTTCATTACAATGTTAATATCATCTGTAATATGATGTTCAAAAGGTAAACTATCTTTGAACAATGTAGTTTCATCACATTTGAAAAGTTTTTATTTTAGTAACACATTAATTAAATGCATTAGAAAATAGAAAGGGAAATTGAAAAATTATTAATTAATTACAATTTGAACGATTTTTTTTGAACTACAGTATAAATCATAATTGGAGTTCTTATATCACAGTAAAACATATGAACAAATTGCACAATAAATAATAATGATTATTTAAATCTCTGATATAATGTTTTCTTTTCAACAACAAGATACTGAAAATCTAGGAAGAATAATTAATTCAATTTAAAAGTTTAAGCAAAATTTTTTTCATACAATCAAAAAATTATAAAGTTTTTGATAATTTACTGTTCTGTTAAATTCCATGAAGCTACAACTCACCGGCATAAAACCTTTTTTCTCTATAATCGTAAGTTTCATGTGCAGCGTCAGGTATAGGGATGATTCGACCTGTTCTTATTGATACTCTTACTTCATCTCCATCATCAGTATACCTCCACATAGCTTTTGTTGGTTTTTCTGTTAATTAATTAATTTATTAAAAAATAAGATTGTTGATGTTATAAGAATATTTTTATATTACAGCAATGGAAATGTAAAAAAAAAGTGAGTCAATTACAGACATTCTTAACCAACTTACAAATTTTTGTCTGAATATATATATATAATCATCAAATGCTTAAAATTTTAACAAAGTTGTGAACTTAATGGGGGAAAAAATATAAACTATATGTATATAATTTCTTAAATACAATACAAATGAATATGCATCATGCTTTTCACAGAAGTTTATGTTTTTGCATTAATATTACTTCAAAATATTATAATGAAAATGATTATAATGATTTTGGTGAAGGGGACCCATTTTAACCTTAACCAAAAATGTACTGTATAAAGGGTACTGCATTATTATTAGTTGATATTCGATATATAGTTTCTACAGTTTAGCTGCTAGTTAAGTTTAAGTTTTTTTTACAGAATCATAAAATTAAAAATAATAATAACAATAAGGTTTCTGTACAAATTACAGGAAGTTACCTTTTCAATTTTACTTTTACCTATAAATACATTTTGTTAGAAAAAAATGAGATAGTTTAAAGTAAATGATAAGTTATTACAAATGCTAAACAAAGTTACAATAAATTAAAATTGTTGAAATTATTTTAGGTGTGAAATTTAATTGCATTTAACAAGACAGACATGCACGAAGAAATATAAATCTTTTAAATAAAATTTAATATTGATGACAGCAAAATTAAATATTGATCAAAGAAAATACATAGGATTTCTTTTGTCAAAAATAATTTTGCTCATAAAAAATATTAAATTTAATAAAAATAACATTTTAATATTTCAAGAAATACTTCATTATGAGAAATTTAAATTTCTATTAAATGTCGTAATTTTTATATATAATTTTAAAATCTTCAAAATTTTATAAACAAATAATTAATCAATTAATCAATGTATAAACTGAGTTATATGTAAAGCAATTTTTAATATTTAAAGCGTATTTTTACTCAACATAAAAAATGCTGGTATGTTTATATTGTCCAAGGAAATTTATTTCAAAATACATAAATTGTTCAATAATATGCAAATGAATGGAAAAAGAAATATTAAGATAAATAATTTAAAATTAAAGTAAGTAATTAATAAGTTAAAAATTAAATGAAATTTGCATATAAGTAATATGGTTGAAAAGCATATACTGCACTTTGAAATAACTATGATAGAGTATGAAAAATGACAATAATAAAATGAACAATACGTTTATAAAAGCAAAAAACTTAAACTTTATTATATAATGTAGGAACTTACTGATCAAATGGATCTACTAAAGCAACTTCACTTGTGACTAATAAAGGTTTCTCTTCTTTTATCATAGATTTTGGGACTCCATGTGTACCACCTGTATATTTATATTCCTGTAATGACAAAACAAATATTCAAACAATAAATCTATAAAAACTAATATATTAAATAAGTTTTAAAAACTGCAATGAACACATAAAACCAATAAGGACACAAAAGAGACAAACTAATATTCAGAACACTTAAAAGATGTAAAAAATTTCTGTATTTCCAGGATAAATTGGGTTGGTCATGTTTCACAACACAAAAGTTGAACTTCTCAAGCAAATGTGACCATGAGGGGATAGATTTTAAGAAAAAAGCAAAATAACAAAAACATATGAAATTAATAAATTATAAGAAACCATTAAGAAAAAGATGGGATCTCTAGCTTGGACGACAGAAACGAAAAATGCAGAGGAGAGAATGAAGGCAAAATTGCCCCGGGGTTGTGATACACATCTAAAGGAGATATGCCCATGAGGTTCATGTAAGCATTATTTTATAAAAAATTTCTGTACTTTATTATGAGAGGTATTTTTAATAACATTACTTATAAAAATGTTATGTTAAAATAAAATAAATGTCGAATTTTCAACATTTATTTATGTTGAAAAATTTCATTTTGAAAAGGAATGACTTAATTTGAAAAAAAAAAAAAAAAAAAAAATTAAAAACCATGTATGATGGATTTAAAAAACTGCATACAAGAAATTTTTTTTTTTAAATCAAAAATAATTTTTTGTTAAAGAATCAAATACTTACACAATTAAGACCCTCAACAGTTACCCAATTCCTTTCAACTACTACATAATTTACATATCCTTGCTTTCCTTTGTCTTTTCCTTTCATAATTTCTACCTAAAACCAAAAAATTATATTTGCTTCAATGCAAATAGTAATGCACAATGAAAACTTTTAAATTTGAAATTAATAATGCATTACAAAAAAAAAATTTAACAAAAACAATAAAATGAATATTACTTAAATACATATAAATTTGAATTTAAATTGAATGTCTCTTAATAATTTTTTTTAAATAAATTTATTAAAAAATACATGACAGTTTTTAATTTTGAAGAGATTTTCAAATTTACTTAAAAATGAGAATAATTGCACAAAAAATTAAATAAATAGTTGAAAAATAAATAAATAAAAATACTTTATCTCCTCGATAAATTGTCCACTCCTTAATGGGTTCTACAACATCTTGATCGATATGCTTTCCCGGATAATTAGCTTCATAAAATTCTTTGGTCCATGGTCTATGCATTCCATAAGTAAATACTTTCCTTTTCAATTCTTTGTCTTGATATTGTGGCCCTTTTTCGTTTTTGAATTCAATCTGTTCCATGGCCCGCTCAATGTAGCGTTTAGGGAAATTAGAAAATTCTTTAGGTAGCTTTTTTGGAGCACATAACACTCTTGTTAAAAACATGATTTTCTAAAGAATGGGAAATAAAATTTTTCTTTCAATAGAATGTAATTTATATAACCACATTATAGAATATCACATTTCCTTATCACATGGCTATATTTCTTTTTTAAAATAGAAAATTACTTAAAAACAAAATTCTAATTTTTTTTGTATGAAAGAATTATCAGAATTTTTTTTTTTCTAATAAAGTGAAAGATCAAATTTTGACAATATATCATATTGTCAAAATTTATCATATTATTAAAAAGGTTATCATATTATTAAAAATTTAAATTTATTATTTAAAGAATAAATGAAATAACATAATTACTTAATTGTTGAATATTAGATGCTCAAGATAAGCTACTTTGTCTCCATAATTAAAACAAATACGAAAATTAGTTGGTATTAAATCATTCAATAAAATATTTTATCAAATAATTAAAACAATTTTTTAATCAAATATTAATACAGTATACTGACCCATTGCATCAGTCAACTAATTATGATTTGAAATGTCTATCACAAATTTTCTAATAAATTTAGGAACTTAAATTAACATTTTTCAGTTGAGTGAAAATAAATTTTTCAGTTGAGTTGCAAAATAAGTGAAAATGTTTTAAACTTAACGAAAGTACAAAATAAACTTTATGTAATATAAAAATATAAGACTAAATAAAATCTATAATTATTTAAAATATTTTAATACAAAAAATATTATTTTTTTAAATGACCAGTTTTCACTTATGTTAACATGAACATATACTTCATAACTTTGTATAAGATATGATAAGCAACAATTCACAAAGGACAGATATAGAAAATAAATTTTAGAATGGTATGTATTTTTACAAATGCACACACACAATAAAAAATTCTTCAGTTTGAAAAAAATACAAAAACAAAAAACATTTTTTTTTGACAAATATTTAAAAACAAAATTTTTTCATCATAAAATTGTAAATCCACTATAAAGATGATTACTATCATTCAGAGAGGAAGTCATTATCTATTCCTGTCACTGTAAATTTTTCTTAATATATTTCAAATGCACAATATCTGAAATATTATAATGATAACTTCAATATAACAAATATAAATAAAATTTGTAAATATATCACAGTTAGCCAGTGGATTTTTATACAAAATGCATTGCATACATCATTTTTTACTAAATCTTTTACACACATAGCTAAAAAGGATTTTGATTGGATTTATAAGAAACATAGAAAGATATATCAGAATGAAATTGTACTTTCTTGAAATGTTTGCAGATGTAGAATAATAATGCAAATGAATAGCTGTTTCCTTACTATTTGTTAATATAAATAATAATAAATACAATTAAATTTTGAATAAAAGTATAATAAATGTTTATTGGAAAACGTGTAGAATGATTAAAGCAAATAACATGTCTATTTTGCTGAAAATGCAATTTTAAACGAAAAAAAAAATTTTAACTTTTGTTCTGTGTTTTATTTTAATAACAATGACATTAGATAAGTTGCAAAGTATATAGTGTAAGAAAATAAAACTATTTTTTATAAGAACAACTTATAATAGAAAAATATACACAAATGATTAATTTCTATCGGATATAGCAGAATATTCGATATATTTGACAATGGAATATAGATTTTAATCATTCTCACAAATAAAATAAAATAATTTTGGAAATCATCCAAAGATACTTACAGTGACCTACAGTGCATGCAGTTTGTTTACAAAAATAAATTGAGCGAGCCGATACAGAAAGGATTGCTTCTGTTCGTACTTTCATAAATGGTTTCGCATTAGAATTTATTTTGTACTAGAACAACCAATTCAATTATCAAGTGTGTTAAGTGTTCACATATTTAAGATAATAATTAAAGGAAGAATATATTATTAAAAAAATTGTTCATTTTATTATTATTTATTATTTATTTATTTTGTAAACTTGTTATTTTTTAAGAAACGATCTCAGAAAAGAATAAAGAGTAAGCTCTAGTGCAACATAAACTAAAAAATTTAACACATTTAATAAATATTAGCAACATTAAAACAACAACACCAAGAAATATTTTCATAAAATTATTCATTTAACTAAATATTTTCCAGTCAGTAAAAATTTATAAGCAACTTAAATTGAATAATAGCCATTGAGGATTATGAATGTAATTGAATAAAAAATGAAAGGCATTTCTCATACTTTGATGATAATAAGATTACTTTTAGGCGCATATATTCGGTAAAAATGGAAAAATATTCCTACATTTTCAAATTGCATGAAATAAAATACTTTCGGGTTCGAGTACACAGGTTTCGGATTCGAATCCCGGCAATGCCATCGATGTTTGTAGTGATTTGGAATCCACTTTAAATCGTAGGTCCCGGTATAATGGTAAGAGCGTCACAGAACCCAATAAAGACTTCTCACCTACACCATTCCCAAACTGTAAAGGGCAACTCAGATCTAGGCACAATGATATGGTGTGGTGCGTAGTAGTAGTAGTATACATAAAACAGTAGTATAACTACGATATGATAATTAAGATAATACAATTATATGAAAGCCGTCAGACAATTTAACTAAGAAATATATATAAGAAATAAAGATATTAGCACAAGAGGCTTCTCCCAGTAAATCAGAAATAATAAGATGACCAATATCAAAGCACTGAGTCTTGATCTGTATTTAGACTGACTTGCCTGCTGATAAGGATTTGTCATATATATGATAAATTATTCTATTCTATCTATTCTCTTACTATTTATAAATGCTTGATCTGAAAAAATTAAAATAATATGGACAACAGTTAATTTAATAAGTGCTATGGCGACTTGTTAAGGTTGCTAGGTGTTATAAAAATCCAGACGGCAAAAAAAGACGATAATCATTTTTCACATTTACAACATCTTTATTCCTTTCTAGCGCCAGCTACTTACTGGTTGGTATTCTACGTGGAAATTCCCGTATTAACAGCGAAAGTAGAGGTTGTTATTTTTTTTTTTTTTTTTTTTTTTTACTCCATTTTCCATCAATAGGTGGCGCTACAGTGCGATAAAATCACTGGAAAATAGTAGGATGACTCTAGACTCTAATCGTAAAAAGGGTAATCAAACGTTTTTCTCTAATAAAAAATGTTTGTTTTCATTCATTTGTTTATGTATATATAAAACAATTTTCAAGGAATATTAAACCTTTTAAAATATACAAAAAAAAAAAAAAAAAAAAAATGACGCCTACTTTTGAATTTCAATTTATTATGTGTAAGCATGTTCTTTTCACTGGAATTAAAAGGGATATTAAAAGTGATCAAGGTCATATTTAAGCACTGAACAGCTGGGATAATGTTCACGTCCTACTATTCAAAGGGCCCCGCTAATATAAGTGCTAGCTAATATAATAATATAAGATACTAGCACTGAATGACAAATAAAAAACCCCACCCGTCTATTAATATATACATACGTAATATTAAAATTGATACATATATTTCCCTAATATAAATAAAATATTTTTTTTTTAATAAACTTACAGCCTGTTCATAGTTATTTTACCACTGAAAGCTATGTGAATAAAGATTACTGATACAAAATCAAAAGAAAAATAACTTTGAAAGGGGATTTATCATCTCAACACATTCTGTTTTGGTCATTCTCATTTAAGATTGAAAAGACTAAATGGCAGGGCTTCCATGGGTGTTTGTAGTGGTTCGGAATCCGCTTTAAGCCAAGGTCCCGGTCCTAATAGGAACGTAGAGCGTTTCGGGGGCCTTGTGACTCAGCGTCCATGGCTTACCATCAAGTTACACGCGCCCCCTGGGTAATGCAAAGTGAGTAACATCGGTGCAGTCCTTATGGCATAAAAGATCACGGTCTATTTGCCAGCTACATTAGAAGAAAAAAAAAACTTTTTCTTACTCTTGTACAACTTACTTTTAGCAAAAGACCTCGCACTGTTCTAAATATTTTCAATTAATTCCTTACAACTGCCTAGATGAAAAAAAGTTCGCTTTTCTCCTAAGCTATTTTTTTTTTTTCTCCTAATTTGACCTTTGCTCATTCTGTTTTATTACATGCAACTGATTTCATCAACATCTACACTTTTGTTATTTTTCATTTTATAATTTTATTAAATAAATAATTCTCTTTTAAAAAAAAGGGCATTTAATTATCTATTTTGCTTATTAACTCAAAAGGCATGAGACCACCATTATATAACATTTTACAAAGAAGGAGCTTAGTGGCCGCTACGCGGCCAAGGATCTCCGTAATAATCTATAATAACAATAACAACTAAATGGCAGAGATTCTACTCTACTTGCGATTTATTAAAACACTGATAATAATTACTCGCCGTTAAAAAAAAAAAAAAAAAAAACGAGATACTTTGCTGAAATGCAGCAAAGTAAACAGGTTCACAAGTATTACCGGAGGGTAACAAGTAAAACACAGGTTCACAAGTATTACCAAGTATTATTCTGCAGCGTCGTAGAAATTGCGCAGGACTGAAATTAAATGCATTCGATTTTAAACTTAATATAAATTAGTGCGTTTACTGTACTGAATTATGTTAATGATCATATTGAGTATTACAGACAAAATTTAAGAAGTGTTGAAACTTTCATATCATAGTGATGCAGAAAAAAAAACTGTACATCACAGGGAAAATGATGAAAACTACCGAAGTAGACATTTTTTCCAGCACAACGTGGTAAGATCTCTATTTATGATAATAATTAATTGCCTGTATAAAATATCTTACTAGGCACTTAATTTTGCTTTTATTTTTTAATGGTAAATACTTTTCATATAAATATTTTTGTATTTTACGTTTTTCTTTTCATGTAATCCAAAAATAATTCGCACTGTCTGTATTGATCTTGGTGACGCGTGTATGATGTTGTGAGAAAGCTCTCTTCAAAATTATGGTAATAAAGCTAATCGGTGCAAATTGCTTCAAGAAAATAATTGTTTTGTAAACTCAATAACTACTGCATTGGTAAAGGGTATTTGCATTTGGTGCAAAATTAAAATTTTATTTGATCGATTTTATAAATAGGTAATAATTAAAATTAGTTATAACTTGATAGCAAATACGACCGTAAAATTCCTTCGTTCCATGAACTTCTGAAAGTGATTAAATATATCTTTCAGATGACCCACAAGGACAACAGACTGAGGGAACTTCAGAACCCACGAGTTTATTCTCTATTCTTTAATCAATAGAAATTCAGCTTTACTTCTTAATCTCAAAATTCTGATATATCTCTCTTATCTTCGTCCAGTATTAGCTTATAAACATAAAAATAGCCTTTAGATTGTTTTTATTTATCTATCTATTTGCAAAAAGAACAAAAAGGAACAATGTTTCATCATTAATTTACCAAGTGAAGTTTAAGCAAATACCAAAACAATATTATTCAGTGCCTTGCAAATAGTGATTTACAATTACAGCATGCATCACTTACCACTAATCGCCTAGTAGACACAATAAATGCTGTATGATAATATAATTCTGATGAAATGTTCAATTCTCTTTTTGGTGATATTAAAATTGCAACACCCAAAAAAAAAACCCATAATTAAATTTTTAATACAATATACATATATTTCCTTGCAATGTTATTTTTTTTTTTGTTTGCGATACTTATGCTTCTTAAAAACACAAATTGCATAACATTTTGCTCATTCTGTTTTATTACAGGCAACTGATTTCATCAACATCTACATTTTTTATATTTTTCATTTTATAATTTTATTAAATAAATAATTCTCTTTAAAAAAAAAAGGGCATTTAATTATCTATTTTGCTTATTAACACAAAGGGCATGAGACCACCGCTATGTTTCAACATTTTACAATGAAGGAGCTAGTGGCCGCTACGCGGCCAAGGATCTCTGTAATAATCTACAATAAGAAATTGCATAACATATAATTTAAATAAAGCGAATATCGTTGTGACGTTTTCTATGCGAACTTATCGGTTTTCTAGCTCGTTCCTCGTCAGTTCCCCTTTTATTTTTGTATTTATTTGTTGTGTTTTGTATAATGTCCTCGAAGAAAGGAATAAAACATGGATTAAAATTTATCAGTTGTGGAAAAAAAGTCAAATGAACAAATTATAAATAATGAGATCTGTTATCTGTTAAAAAGCAATTTGATATCTGTTTGAAAGATATCTGTGGGAAATTTGTTTGAAAGAGGACACGCGCCGTTTTCCTCTTTTTTCCATCAATGCTTCCTCAGCGGTAAGGTGGCCTGATGGCCGAGTGGCTACCGCTCTGGCACTTGGTACGACAGGTTTCGGATTCGAGTCCAGGAGGTGCCATGGATGTTTGTAGTGGTTCGGAATCCACTTTAAACTGTAGATACCGGTCTGTTTAGCCCTCGTATGCACAAGATGCTCGTACAGCGATAAATCAAACCAAACCTCTGCGATAGTATGCATGACATAAAAATTAATTTTTACTAATGCATGCTTTGCAGTCACTGCTTGAAAGAAAACGAGATGGACGAACTATTTTATTCGAAATATCTTTCTCTGTAGTTTCTACAGATTAGATTAATGTACATCCAAAGTAAAATTGCAGTTTCTTAGAAAATTATCGTACTTAGATTTTCTTAAATTAATGACTTTTGAGAGATACAAATATTGAAAAACAAGTGCTCAAATAAACACCATCATCACCAGTGGCGCAACAGCCCCATGGTGGACCAAGACCGTTTGCCTGCTGGCAGATTTCTAGACAGGAGATGATTATTTTTAAGGGGTAGGGTTTCATCCCTACGCCCAATGCTCTACGGCCATATTAGACAGGGATCTACGGTTTAAAGTGGATTCCGAATCCCTACAAACATCCAGGGTACCGCCGGGACTTGAACCCGAAACCTGTGCCAGCCACCGAGTGCTAGAGATCTAGTCACTCGGCCGTGAAGCACCCAAATAAACACCAGTTTACCAAATAGAAAGAATATTTATTTCCCTTTACATAAATGTATTCGCTAAATCATTATATTACATTCAATTTATTAAACTTATCACCTTTATGTAAAATAAATATTAGTTTATTCTTTCATGCGTTGAAGGAATAAACTACAACAAAAATAAGAATTAATAATAACAATAATAAATGAATGAAAATACTTGATAAATAAATAATAATACATTTTATAATAATTGATGACAATAATATTTAGTAAATATAAATATAATTGAGCTGAGTTTTTACCATTTTATTTATTCTTTGTTTTAATACCTACTTTATTAAAAAAAAAATCTCCAGCTTTTTTTTTCTTCCAATAAATAATTCTTTTTCGATAAAATATCTTGTTATTCAAAGGAATTTTCTTTTTATCTTTTTATTAAATTCCTTCTATTAGCTTACACTCTACCTGTATATACCTTGTTTAAATTTTCAATCGTTAATAAAATGCATTTTATTCATCCACTCAAGTTCAAATACATTTTGTTTGAACTTGTAATGGAGGACACTGGATGTCAATACATTTTTTTTCAAATATTAATTCATTAATTAAATTCAATTTATTAATTTTAGTTTTATATGGGAGAAATATTCATATATTCACGCTGCTCTTTCTTCTCATTTGCTGATCATTAATTAATTAATAATTAGTTAATAATCTCTTTTCCTCATCAATTATTAATTATTTTTATTCATTTCATTATTAATTATTATTATTTTATTATCAAATATTTTTATTAATCATTTAATATATATTGTTCAATTTTTAAAATAATGTAACTACAAATTGGCAATAATATAAAAAATCGTCTGATTTTAATTTAGCTTATTTTTCTGGATATTATTATTCTTAATATTTTTACATTTGAAATTTGAAACGATCGTGTTAATGCATTCTATATTTTTTAATATTAAATGATCAAAAAGTTTTTAATTAAATTTGGAACATAGCCTAATATATATGCTTTTATTATTTTTATCGTATGTATTTGCTTTTATTATATTTGCTTTTATTATTTTTGCTTTTATTATATTTGCTTTTATTATTTTTTGCTTTTATTATTTTGCTGTAATTCGAGATTGCTGTTCTTTTTTTTTTTTTTTCAATTCCTTCTATAAGCTCACACTCTCCCTATATATATCTTGTTGAAATTTTCAATCGTTAATAAAACGCATTTTATTCATCCATTCAAGATCAAATACATTTTTTTTTTGAACTTGTAGTGGATGACACTGGATGTTAATGCAGTTTTTTTTCAAATATTAATTCAGTAATTAAATTTAATTAATTAATTTTTTTTTTTTAAGATTTAAGTCGCATATATCTACCAATAGATGGCGCCGGATAAACTTAAAAAAATGAATGAAAATTATTTATGAAGGACTTTCTGCAATATAGTGAAAAAAAAAAGAAGGTATTGACTTTAAAAAATTGTTTTTATATTACTTGTTTTTTTATCATGTTACTTTGACTGTGGGTTGTAAAATTTTATTATTTTATTCTTTGGGCCAAATTTGAAGAGAGTTTGGTATATTGTCTGGGTTTTTATATAAATAATTATTAATCAAATATGTATTTGTATTTATTGGTACAAAATTATTATTGAAAATACAAGACAGGCATCTTTTGTGAAAAATAAGCAAACATATTGTTGTATAGAGTTTTTCAAATCATTGTTTAATAAATCATAAGAAATGAAATAAAAATAGGAAACAAGAAATATTTTATAATAATGAAAAGAAATAAAATAAAATGCTGAAATAAGAAATATTTTATGAAATAAAAATAGGAAATATAGTTTGTTATCTATAAATAACATAAAAACAATAGTTTCACTATTTTTTCAATATTTTCAGGTAATTAGAGTTTGAAAATATTTTGATTTCAATTTGATTTCATAAAAACAACAATTTTGTACCGACGTTACTCATTTAGCACTACCCAGGCGGTGCGTGTAGCTTGAAGATAAGCTACTGACGCGAGTAACACTACCCCTACAACGCTTTAAGATCCTATTAGGACCATGTCTTTACGGCTTAAAGTGGAGTCCGAACCACTATAAACATCCATGGCACAACCGGGATTCAAATCCGATACCTCTGGTACCGAGGTCCAGACCGCTAGCTATTCGGCCATTCAGGCCCGAAAAATAAATATAAAGATTACATAAAAACAAGCAATGTTTTAAAATAATAATGTTTTATAATATTTAATAATTTAAGATTTCATGTTGAACCACGGTTAGACAATCCCGTTTTAAATAATTTACTTCTGTCATGCGGTTTTCGAAATGACTTAAAACAAATAGGATAAATTTGTAATCGCATCTGTTGCTTTTATTTTTATCCTTTATAAAAAGAAGCTTTTAAGATTACGGCATTTTCTTCATTGACTGCTCACAGATGTTCAGATGTGATTTCCGTTATTTTTTGCTAACAAAAATTCATCAGCTTACAATGTATTTTAGGGCCTGATGGCTGAGTGGCCAGCGCTCTGGCCCTCGGTACCACAGATATCGGGTTCGAATCCCGGCTGTGCCATGGATGTTTGCAGTGGTTTGGAATCCACTTTAAACCGTAAAGTCCTGGTCCTAATGGGATCGTAGAGTGTTGTGGAGGTAGTGCTATTCGCGTCCGTAGCATATCTTTAAGCTACACGTGTCCCCTGGATAGTGCTAAATGAGTTACAGCGTGCAAACCCTTGTTTATGGCATAAGGATTAATTGTATTTATTGTCAGCTGCATTAGAACAACAACTTTATGTTTATTATGCATTTTTGACTTTTATAATAAATGTGACGTTTTAAGACAGGGGTGGCCCACATGGGGCCCGACTTGAACATTTTCCCGGTCCGTGAGATTTATCTCACTCTTACAAAATATATTTATTTTATAATGGCCAAAGTATTGCAAACCAATGCATTAAAAAATGCAGTGTGCATCCATATATTCAAAAATTAACTGCTGAAATTATGAGAAAAAAATGAACTTTGATTTTAAAGTAATATTCTTGCGAATATACGACAGACATAGCCTGTTTTATTTATGAGTTCACAGAATAATTAAATTATATTCTGCGAACTCATGATGTGCGCACATCTTGGAACATCTATTATAATAGGTTCTATGTTTCATTTTAAGTGACCTCAGTGATCATCCCTAGATACGCACAGTTATGCGTTAATAGCAGAGCAAACCAGACTCTTAGTCGAAGTTGTTAGAGCTTTTGGTTCAATTTACATATGAGAATCTTTTTTTCTAAAATGATATTGACCAAACACAAACTCAAACATAACGGATGCAACACCCATTAAGATGTGCAAATACCCAAATTGAGATCGATTTGCAAAAAGTGAAAGAGCGGAGAAACAAATATTGCACTAGCAAAATAAATATTTTTCAATGATTTCATTTTTTTTTATTTCGTTTATATTTATATATTTTTTATATTTCTTTTTAAATGTTATATATTTCTTTACAATGTGCGTTTAGTATCATCATTATTATATTATCTATGTTTACATGTAAGAATAATAATAAACACAAAAATAATAACTCATTATGTTTTTTTTTCACTCCAAAACAATGTTTATAGTGGATCTAAATCTAATATGGGGATATATATTTTTATATGCGGCCCGCGGAGTTAGGATGCATTTCCAAAGTGGCCCGCAAGATCATTTGGGTTGGCCATCCCTGTTTTAGGGATCATTTAGCAGCTGAAAGTCAAAACAGGTCAGTGAACGACCCAAATATCATAATTATTTTATTATGGAGGGAGCCTTTTTTTATTTATTTGGGAAATAGAATATGATTTAGGTATCAATAAAGAAAATAACTCTATTCTATAGTTATGATAGGAATAAAATATTATTGCACGCAGTTCAAACTATCTCTGGTTTATTTTATGATAAGCATATCTGACTTTCCCCAGATGGTAATTAACATTAATGCTGGGGAAATTTGAACTATGATCTATGATTTGAACTTTGAACTATCCCATCTATGTGGGATTTAATTAAACCTCAAATTTGGTAAATTATATTCGTATTTAATTTGCTACCCGTTTTATCTTGATTTCAATTATTTATGCAGAAGAATGTTTAAGAACAAAATTTTATCTGTAATGAGAACTTGTTTTCTTTTAAATATAGTAATAAATATTTTTTATTTAAGAAATTTCCGTCGTTTTTAAAAAAAAAAAAATCTCAAATTTTGTTTCTTCAATAAATCATCATTTTTCGTTAAAATATCTTGAAAAAAAACGAATGAATTTTTTTTTTACTTTTATAAATATTATGATTATGAATTATCATAAATATTATGATTATCAATTTATGTTAAAATGTAGTAAAGCAGAGATTAAATTTATGGAAATTAAAAAGCTTTTTAGAATAGAACTGAAAAATATATTGTTGAAAAAAAAATTAAAGTTGAACCTTTCTTTTAAAGTTACATAAATTTTTCTGAGTTATTTGTCCAGCAATTAGGCTGCTTAACTGTAAATCTGCGGGCCTGATGGCTGAGTGACTAGTGCTCTGGAGCATGGTGCCACAGGTGTAGGGTTCTCGTCCTGGCGGTGCCATATATGTTTGCAGTGTTTCGGAATCCACTTTAGATCCTGGTCTAATATGACTGTAGAGAGTTGGGTTTAGAGTTGGCAACCCTATTCCATAAAACGAAAGACATCTCCTGTCTCGAAATCTGCCAGTAAGTAGACGGCCTTGGCCTTCATGGGGCTGTTGCGCCAATGAAGAACTGTATTTTTTGGCAACAAAATTTACCAGCCTGTAATATATTGTTCATTACGCCTTTTTTGACTTTTATAAATCAATTAGCAGTTCAAAGTCAAAACAGGTCAGTGCAACGATCCAAATATTATAAGTGAATGGTGCTCTACTTCTCGATGCCACAGGTTTCAGATTCAAATGCCGGCGATGTCATGAATTCCGAACCACTAACAAATATCACTGCCATTATTCGAACCTGAATTTATGGTATCAAAAGGTAGAGCGCCAGCCAACTGGTCATCAGGCCGCCCAATAACCTTAGACGTCCGAGGGTTATGTAAATTATCATTATTAAATCGAAACATTTGTGATATTCAAAGCATTATGCAAGAATTAGCATGCCTTATCAGATATCATTGCATTGCGAGACTCGCCCTCTTTGCCTTAGACAGTCTATAAGCCAGATGCATGTCCACTAATTGCGTATTCGCATGATAAGCAATTTTATTACAGCTATAAGAAATTTTGAGTTTCTGTTAGAATGTTCGGAATTCCTGCACCAGAAGCACCATCTACTCCTCAATCGTAGGATGTTAGAAGACATTTCCCATCCGGAAATACAATGTGATTTCGAGCCTCCTAAGTGTACTCTATACTTCCTGGAAGTTTGTACACCTGTCTCTCACCTGTACTGTCTGTTCCTGTATAGTGAGGTAGGAGAAATCTTTTGAAGTGTTTAAATTTTCCAGAAGAAAATAACATAATTTTAAAATTCTATCTGAATTATACACAAATTAAAAACTATAGAATACTGTGGATGCTTTATACCAAAAAATTCTCGTTGCATTGGGATTTTCTTATAGTAGAAATGTTGCGTTATAAGAAGAAAATTTTTCCATATTGCTGGAATCTATACTATATGAAAATTGTCTATATTGATGACTACATAGGATGTTTCTAACAAAACATCAAATCACTCTCCAGAACCAATATTTCCTCTCCTTCCCAGAATGTTTATCATCGGGAATCTTCTTCGGATAAACAAGAAATCACAATCTGGAGATACTCCGGTAATCATTTTCTCCTCTTTTCTTCATGGATTCCCTTTTATTTTTTTTTTTATGATTGCTCCTTCAGAGATCTTTTGACATTATCTTGGCTTTTGTTTTATTTTCTGCGTTTTGCTGAACTAGAAAATTGTTTCATCTCTTCGTGGAGTGATAACGGATGTTTACGCAACCAATGTTTACGCTTCTTTGCACTAACATCGCTAAAATTTTTTTACAATCTAAAGAACCATTTTTGGTGGTCGCACTGACTGATTTTTAACTAGTGAATAACGTATTAGGTTTCAAAATTAGAAAACATGGTTCGCAAATCTATGAGAAACATGCCAAAGAGGAGCCTAAGAAATCAGTGGTGAGACAGAATAATTTAAAAAAAGGCTTGCAAAACATAAGCAAAGATGTAATTTTGAAGTGGATAGCCATGAAATTGTAGAAAAGGATATGTTTCGATTTAATGAACATCCAATTTCGTAGAAATACTTGTATATAAATGACAGTATATCATTTAATTTGTGTTGGTATATCATTTTTTCGTATGCAAATATCAGTAAAATATTTGTATGAAACAAGACGTCACAGGTGGGCTCACTCTGTGGTGATTTTGTGCACACTTTGGGCTAATTAAATGGAGACCTACGGCGTAAATTTTGGATTCCCAACCGCTAACACTCAAAAGCGCTCTTCTTTGGAACCAAGGCTCAGGTTCGAATAATGGAGGTGGCATGGATGTTTATTAGTTTCTCGGAATACACGTCGAATTTGTATGTACTGGACTGGTTTAAATTAGCCCAAAGTGTGCACAGAATCAGAATAACCACAGAGAGACAAAACAAAAACAAATCGAATCACTAACAAGCATCTATGCCACAGCCAGGATTCAGAACCTGAAGCCTGTGGTACCAAAAGCAGAGTGCTAGCCAATTGGGCTATGGCTAGGAATATGCCTTTTAATATAGTATTGCATCGTGAGGCTGACCCATCGCTTTAAGCCAAGTGCATATTCAATAACTGCGTATTCGTATGATCAGCCATCTTATTAGAGCTATGTCAGTGTATAAAATGAAAAGTTTCTGTGAGAATGCTCGGAATTCCTGTACCCGAGGAACGCCATTGTACACCGCAACCCCACTCAGTCTAGAAAACATTTCCAACCCGGAATTACAATGTGATTCAGAACCATCTAAGTGTAACTCTACACATCCTAGACGTTTATAAACCTGTCGCTCAGATACACTGTATAATGAGGTAGGAGAAATGTTTTGAATTTTTAAAATTTTTCAGAAATCATTACAATGTGCTACAGAAGTCATCTAATGTATTCTACAAATGAGAAGTGCATATTGAATATTGTGAATGCTTTGTCCTAAAAAATTTCGTTGCATGGGAATTTTCTTTAACATAAATGTTGTGTTATAAGAGGAATTTCTTCCATATTATTGGAATCTATGCTATACGAAAATTGTCTATATTGATGACTACATAGGATGTTCTAACAAAACATTCATTCTCTCCAGAATCAATATTTCCTCTCCTTCCCAGAATGTTTATCATCAGGAATCTTCTACGGATAAACAAGAAATCGCAATCTGGAGATACTCCGGTCATCATTTTTCTTTCTCTTTTCTTTATGGATTGCCTTTTATTTTTTCCTTTTATGATTGCTCCTTCAGAGATCCCAACTCTCTTTTCGACATTATCTTGGCTTTTGATTTATTTTCTGTGTTTTGCTGAAGTAGAATTTTTTTTTTTCATCTCTTCGTGGGGTGATAACGGAATTTTCCTTCCAATGTTTACGTTTCTTTGCGGTGACCTCACTAAACTTATTGAACCTTTTTTTTTTACAATTTTGAGCACCATTTTTGTTGGCCGCAGTGACCTGGTGAATAACGCATTAGGTTTTAAAACTAGGATAGCATGGTCCGAAAATCTACGAGAATGAGCCGAAGAAATCAGTGGACTAGATTGCGTAATTTAAAAAAGCACGCAAAAATGAAGCAAAGATGTAATTTTTTTATGTAGACACCATAAAACTGTGGAAAAGAATATATTTCGATCAGTATGATGAACATCTAATTTCGTAGAAATATTTGTATGCAAATGACAGTATATCATTTAATTTGTGTCACTATATCATTATGTAATTGTCAGCATATTATTTTATTTGTATATCCTTTTATTTGGGCAATTATTTGTATTTCTTTTTATCTGCATATCCTTTTATTTGTATAATTATTTGTATTTCTTTTATTTGTATATCCTTTTATTTGTACAATTATTTGTATTTCTTTTTAATTGTATATCCTTTTATTTGTATAATAATTTGTCCATATTTTATTTGTAATTATCAGAAAAATATCTGTATGAAATCAGACGTCACAGATTGTGTGTGTGTCGCTCTACGGTCATTTTGTGTACACTATAGGCTAATTAAATCGGGAACTATAGTTTTACGGGATTCCGAACCACTAACATCTAATGCCAATGTCTAATGGCCTTTCGAACCACAGGCTAGGTTCAAATCCTAGTGGTGGCCTGGATGTTTGTAAGTGATTCGGAATCCCCTTTAAACTGTTGGTCTCGGTCTAATTAACCTAAAGTGTGCACAAAATGACAGTAGAGCGACAAACCAAAACCAAATCGAACCACTAATAAACATCTATGCCACCGCCAGGATTTGAATGTGAAGCCTGTGGTACCAAATGCCTGAGCGCTAACCACTTAGCCATCAGGCCACTATGGCTAGGAGTATGCCGTGTCGGATATGATTGCGTTGTGAGGCTCGCCCAATGCATTAGACCAGGGTTCTCCAAACTTTCCAGTCTTAGGGTCATACTGTTTACTCCAGTAAGTACCAAGGGCCAAAACGATTTATAATGGCAGAAAAATTAAAACTCATGCATTAATCTATGGTACTACTTACTTGTGTGAGAAAACCTTCGCCAAAATGAAGTACACAAAGAATGTTTACAGCTCTAAGTTAACCGATGAACATTTTAAATCTCTTTTAATAATTGGTACAAGGAAAATTGATCCCCAACTACAAATTATTGTCAGTGAAAAATCACAATTACATAAATCTCATTAGTATTTTTATACAAGTGGATAATTTAGCTTTTCTGTTCCTTGTATATCCTGAATTAAACATATGGTAAAAATCATATGTTTGATTCAGGATATATATATATATGCAATATACGTTCCAAACATCGACATACGTATATATGCGATACTCTTTACCCCAACATAACTACCGCGGGTAACCGCGGGATGTTCACTAGTTTATAATGTTAGTGGGATTCATTTCAATTATGTGTTAGTTGTTATGCTTAAGTTACACTTTCTGCGTATTATGCTTGTCATCAGGCTTTACATAGCAAGTCAATAAAACCTAATTATTATCATTCTGCGTTTTTTATCCAAACTATTACAGCAACAATAAGCTATTCGCTGTCGCAGGCGAGATTGATGACACTGGCGGGCCAGATTTGGCCCGCGGGCCGTAGTTTGGAGACACCATTGCATTAGACAGAACCATAAGCCAGATGCATATCCACTAATTGCGTATTGGTACGAGTCGTCTTATTAGCTATATGTGTGTATGAAAGGAAGAGTTTCCGTGAGAATGCTCGGAATTCCTGCCCTCGACGAACACCATTTGAAACCGTACGCCGCCTAGAAAAAATTTCCGATCCGGAATTACAATGTGATTCAGAAAATTCTCAGTACTCTATACTTCCTGGAAGTTTGTACACCTGTACCTAAACTATACTGTCTGTTCCTGTATAGTGAGGTGGGAAATTTTTTTTTTAATTGTTTAAGTTTTCCAGAAGAAAATAATATAAATTTTTAATTCTATCTGAATTATGCACAAATGAAAACTATTGAATACTGTGGATGCTTTATACGCAAAAATCTTGTCTTCATGGGTATTTTCTTATAGCAGAAATGTTGTGTTGTAAGAGGAATTTTTCCATATTGTTGGAATCTATGCTTTACGAAAATTGTCTATATTGATGACTACATAGGATGTCTCTGACAAAACATTAATTCATTCTCCAGAACAGGGGGCCTGAATGGCCGAGCGGCTGGCGCCGGTACCACAGGTTTCTTTTCGAGACCCGGTGGGGCCATGGATGTTTGTAGTGGTTCGGAATCCACTTTAAACTGTAGGAGTCTGTTTAGCCTAAACAGGGTACTAGATAAAGAAAAATATTTTCTTTCCTTCCAGAATGTTTATCATCGGGAATCTTCTATGGATAAACAAGAAATCGCAATCTTGAGATACTCCGGTCATCATTTTCTCTTCTTTGCTCCTCTTTTCTTCATAGATTGGAGCCCGAATGGCCGAGCGGCCAGCGCTCTGCGCTCGGTACCACAGGTGTCGGGTTCGAGTCCCGGAGGTGCCATGGATGTTTGTAGTGGTTCGGAATCCACTTTAAATTGTAGATACCGGTCTGTTTAGCCTGTGGTGTAGTAGTAGTATGCATAAAACAGTAGCATAACTCCAATATGAAAATTAAGATAATACAATTATATGAAAGGCGTCAGACAATTTAACTACGAAATATAATAAAGATATTAGCTCAAGACGCTTCTACCAGTAAATCAGAAATAATAGGGAAGACCGATATCAGCACTGATTCTTGATCTGTATTTAGACTGGACTTGCCTGTTTATAAGGATTTGTCATACATTCTCAAACAAGGATTGTTCGAGAATATATGACAAATTATTCTATTCTATCTATTATCTTAATATTTTTATAAAGGTTTTATCTGTAAAAATGAAAATAATATGGGCAACAGCTAATTTAATAAGTGGGGTAAAAATCATTGGAAAATGGTAGGATGACTCTAGATTCTAATCATAGATGGGTAATCAAACTGTTTTCTCTAATAAAAAAATTTTTGTTTTCATTCATGTATATTAAAACAATTTTCAAAGGCATATTAAATCTTTAAAAGCACAGACGAGAAAAAAATGACGCCTACTTTTAAATTTCAATTTATTATGTGTAACCATGTTCTTTTCAGTGGAATTAAAAGTTATGCAAGATCAAGGCCATATTTAAGCACTGGACCTGGGATAGTGTTCACGGCCCTACGATTCAAAGGGTCCCGGTGTTGAGCTCTTTGCTAACACAATTCTACTAACAATGAATGACCAATAGAAAGAAAAAAACATCCATTCCCTAATATATACCTATATCTAATATTCAAATTGATACCTATATTTCACTAAATAAGTAAAATATTTTGCTTACTTATAGTCTGTTCACAGTTATTTTATCACTGACAGCTACGTGAATAAAGATTATTGACGCGAAAGCAAAACGAAAATAACTTTGAATGCGGATTATCATGCAACATATTCTGTTCTCTTTATTTCTATTTAAGATTGAAAAGATTAAATAGCAGAAATTTTATTCTACTGCGATTGATTAAACAAACCAAAAAAATGATAATAATTACTCTCCACTAAAAACTACGTTGGAATTTTTGCTGAAATGCGATGAAGTTAATAGATTCGGCATGCACTGCCGGAAAATTTTGTAGAGTAGTAGGAGTTGTGCGGGACTGAAATTCAATGCATTCGACTTTGAATTTAATAAGAAATTAGTGCGTTTATTGTGTGTGTATTATGTTCATGATCGTATTGAAAATTACATACAAAAATTTAAAAATGTTGAAACGTTCATATCGTAGTGATACAGAAAGAAAAACTGTACTGAAATAAGGATAAAACTACCGAAATAAACATTTTTTTTTTCCGGAACAAATGGTAAGATCTTTTTATTTATGATAATAACTAGTTACCTGTATAAAATCACTAGGCTCTTAATTTTGTTTCTATTTTTTAATGGAAAATCATCTCTGTATAAATATACTATTATTTTATGTTTTTCTTTCGTGTAGTTCAAAAATAGTTTCATACAGTCTGCATGATCTGGTTGACGTGTATATCATATTGAGAGAAAGCTCTTCATATTACCAACCCTTTTGAAAATTATAGTAATATGGCTAATCGGTGCAAATCACTTCAAGAAAACAATTATGTTTTGTAAACACAATAACTACTGTAAAGGGTATTTGTATTTGGTGCACGAAACGAAGTAAATTAATTAGTCTGTCGAGAAAATGGGAAAACCAGAAATTTCTTATTCTAACAGAAAGGGGGAGTACTATGTTAAAAGGTTTCAATGTTTGTTCCAAATGTTTGCCAGCTGCATTAGAAAAAAATGCTAAAAAGGATAGATAAAAATGAATAAATTTTTTGTGAAAGCAAATCTGATCATGGACTTTGAAATGAATTTAACTTCATTTCCCAATTGATTGATATTGTCAGGAAAAATTTTGATAAATTGAATCGCCCGCCAATATATCCAGAAACTGGATTACAAAGATCAATACAAAGAAGAAGAGCTAGAAGCTCACTTTGGACATTCTTCATCTGTGCAGCTAAATGGCAAAGCAAAATTCAAATCAAACTTTTTTCCTCAGTATTGATTTCATGACCATCCATCTGAAACAACGATTGGAATCATGTAAAAGTAATCGGTCAAGGGATTTCTTTTTTATCTAGTTTAAAAGGTTGGTTAAACTAAGATATAGTTGCAAAGAATTTGCAAAAATTTTATTACAAAGAAGTTAATACAGAACAATTATTAATGGAAAGTTTGCATTTATTGTAATTTTTCAAAAGTGTCTACACTAATGCAAACAATGATATAACAATTACAGGCTTTTATCATTTTCTAAAAGAAGGTCGTAGCGAAGCTATTCCCTAAAACATAAAAATTGCCTTCAGAATTATTTTTATCTATTATGGTCATTAACTGCAGAAGGGAATGTTCTTTGCAAATTGAAAAGAACAATAAAAAAAAAAAAAAAAAAAATGAAAAGGGTCTTCAATTATAGCATGCATCATTTACAACTAAACGTCTAGGATACAATAAATATTGTATAATAATATATTTCTGATGAAATATTCAATTTTCTTTTTGATGATATTGAAATTTTAATACATGACACATATATTTCGCTGGAATGATGTGTATAAAGTTTGTGTTTTTAAAAGCAGTTGACATTTCTTACGTAAAGCGAATATTGATGTGATGTTTTACAAACTAATCGGGTTTTCTTATTTTGTTCCTTTTTATTTTTGCATTGATTTGTTGCGTTCTTTATACACACACGTCCTAAAAGAAGGGAATAAAATAAAAATTTATCATTTAACAGTTAGAGAAAATAATCAAATGAGCAAATTATGAAGAATTAAATCTGATATTTGTTTGAAACAGGACACGCAGTGTTTTTCTTTTTTTTTTTTTTCCAATAAAGTCTATTTAAGCTTTCTCAGTGGTAGTATACAGTGGATAAAAAGTATTGGCAATTGCCTATAAATGATCCTATTTGCTAAAAAGTATGTTTACAAATTTTATTTTAATATAGCGATTACAGAAGGAGAAACGACAAACAAATATAACGAAATTTTCATTTAAATATTTTTTAGTCAAAATCTACGAGAAAATCCAAATTTTACATGATAAAAAAGTATTGAAAATTATGAAATTGACAAAAATTATGAGCGAAAACAAAAATCAGTATATGTTTAGTACTTTGTAT